>JASVEL010013795.1:0-19555 GCA_032618575.1 Nicotiana noctiflora | reverse complement strand
TCACACAAGAGGGGCGGAACTTAAATTCTAGGAGTTGAGTGTAAGTGCAATAGAAAAGGGTAGGAGGACTACCTAGGCAGGTTGGTGGTCATGCCCAGCCACAATAAGACCGGCACACCCCTAATCAACCTATGATCAAACATTGAGGGAGTACAAACCCATTGGAGGTCAAAACATGGCCTGAACAGTAATCAGGTGTACTGCCAGGCCAAGGCTATTACTCAGCATGCACAATAGGGAATGGGGATGGGAAATTGACAAGCTTAGGATCCCAAAGGATCCAGTTCAAAGCCATGGATAATGATTTCAGGCATTGCCATATTTTCTGAATCATATCTTAAAACATACAAAGGGTATGGGGGTTTGGGATTCATAAAGTATCAAATACATGACAAGCAACTTGACAAGATGCATATATAATTTAAATACTGGACTACAAAGGAAAGGGGAAACATGTTACAGCATGTTAGAAACAAATGTCAACTAATAGGATTGGATAGAAGTAGGTAGAAGTCAAACACATTGTTATTGAGACATGTAAACTAACTAGGAAATACTAGTAAAGAAGCAAAAGAGTGCAGAAGAGAGTAGAGTAAACGAAGTCCACAGCAGCATAAGTATCACAAAGAAAGAGAGAGTTTTTAAGTGAGAGTGAATTTTTGAACTCAGGTTGCTTTCTATGTTCGTGTGTTCAAAGAGAAGGGAGGAGAGTATTTATAGTTTATACAATGTGTAGAGAAATAAGGTAACAAGTACAAGTCTAACACAAATATGGCATGGGTACAAATCATAATCAAATTAGTATAAGATTCCCCTTCAATCAAGAGATTTTTATTCAAATGGATACCAACATGTTTTAAATAAAGAAAGGGAGAATAGACCTTGTAAATAGAATGGTTGTTGCCATAAAAGAAGCAGTAAGGTAATACAGTGGGCAATTAAGTCTAAGTACATGGTGTATAATTATTTTTGGAAAGATTCAGGGAGGCAAATCAAAGGAAAAGAATCAATTATCCCTTAACGGGCGAGTGAAAATAAGAATTTCACCAAGGAATTTTTTTTTGTTTGAAAATTACTCACATGTTACAGAAAGAACTTTGTATATATATATATATATATATACATGAATGCACAAGTAATAGGTACGTGAAGCCAATATGGCAAAAATAATAGCATACAACAGTAACTAAAGGGCATGATAATCAGGTTTGAGTGCTTAACAATAGAGGAAAAGATCAGAAGCATGTAGAGAAATCAGAACCAAAAATAGTCAAGAGAATGGAAGCACACTGTAATTTCAACAAACGAGTTGCATAAACAACTTCAAAGAAATTGAATAGTCCCCAAAGAAACTAGGGTTTTCAAAAATCAAACGAATTTAAAGGAGATGAGCAGTCAAAAAAATAAACAGGTTTTAGAATCTCGAATAAACTCCAAAATTAGAGTTTTCACTCTTGCTAAATCAGGTATAGGAGAAGGTAAATCAAGTGAATAACAAACAGAAACTCGAACAAGATCCCAAAATTAAGGTTTTTAACATGCTAACCCAGACAAAAATAAGGTGAATCAAACAACCATTAGCAAGTAAACCAGGAGACTCAAACAAAATCCCCTAGAAAATTAGGGTTTTCACCATGGGAGTTCAGATAGAAGATAATACAAACAAACACAGTAAAAACATGTCGAGATTCAGAGAAGAGATGTTCGAGATAAAATAACATGAAACCCTAGTTGAGGAAAATAGAGTTTCTCAAAGCAAACATTAAAGAATCTTTGAGAAAAATGCATAGAAGGCTCACACACACACACCAATCCATAACAGATCTAAAATAGATCGAAGGAACCTCTGAGGTTAGGAAACCCAAGAGACGAGATAGGCTTTGGAAACCATCGATCTTAGCAGAGAAGTCGGAGATCAAACTCGAATAGCCATGGCTGACCAGAAAAAGGTTGAAAACAACTGGAGAACAGTCATCGAACAAAGGCTTGGCGGAACCCTTCAAGATCTGGTCATTGGACCTTTAGAAGTGAGCATGCAGAAGGCATGGAAGGCTAGGATATGCCTCTGATGGGCACTGAGAAGTCATAGATTAGGGCTTCGATGAGAGGCAACGGCTAAGATTTGAGGTGGTGTTGAGAGAGAGTTGAGAGAGGAGAGGATTCAGAGGCGGCGCCTTCGAGAGAATGGGGTAGGGTTAGCAAGGGTTAGGAAATAAAAAGAGAAAAGGGGAGATGTTAGCCGTTGATCAAAATGATCAACAGCTTGGATTAAAAAAAAAAGAAAAACGGGTTGGGTCGGTCAAATGAGCATTGGGTCGAGTAATTAGGTTTTAATTGGGGAACTGAATTGAGTTAATTAGGTGTGCCAATTTGGGCTAAAATTGAACTGAAATAGGGCCATATTTTAAATAGTCAATTTTCCTTTAAAAAAATTATAAAATAGTAATACAGATTTTCAAAGCAAATTAAAAGTACTGGGTAAATGCATATTATGTGAATATTAATTTAAAAATACAGGAGTTAATTTTATAAACATAAAATGCTATAAATTACAAGGTAGGCTATAATTGCAAATTGTATCCAATTTAGCTTTAAAACACCAAATAAATTTGTAAAAATATGTGAAAATTATCTTAACTATAACTTGGTGTAAATGTGAGAATAAAATAAACTATTCACCTAGAATGATAATTTTAGGAATAATTATTGGATTTTATTTTATTAAAATAGGCAACAAATTAGTTTTAAAAATCATTAAAATGCCAAAATTCTTGGGTGTGCTTATATATGCACCACTATATTGTTTTTGAAATATTTGTGTATAAAACAAATACTTAGGAAAAAATTGAGTATCAACAGCTGCCCCTCTTTATCCGGGAAGGATGAAAGAGTTTTCGGGTAAAGATATGATGGTTGATCGGAATCGGCGATTTGAAAAGAATTTGACCGAGCTCTGGTTTCTGAGCAGCCTACATATCCCTGGTTTTACAGGAATGAGGCTGAATGTAGTTTAGGAGCCATTGACGGAACATGTTGTCACACCTCCTTTTTCCGCACCCGCGAGGGCGCAAGGGAGTTTTTCCAATTAAAGGACAATCGAGACGGGATTAATTTATTTAATTCAGAGTCGCCACTTAGGAAAATAATGGTGTCCCAAGTCACCGGTTTAATCCCGAACCGAGGAAATTTATGACTCCGTAATACAGTCTGCGAAACTAGAAACCTGGATAAGGAATTCTGTTAACCCGGGAGAAGGTGTTAGGCACTCCCGGATTCCGTGGTTTTAGCACGGTCGCTCAATTGCAATTTTTGTTTCTATCTGATTCTTTATATATTTTTAACTATGTGCTTTTAATGTTCCGCTTTTAATTTTAAGAAAAATCGCGACGTCACGAAAACACATTTCGAATCACATCGCAACCAGTACGCCTGTGACTTTAATGTATTTCAGTTTCGCCGAGAGTAAGATTTGGGTCACATAAATACGCACCCGTATTTAGGGAAGTGATTTATTTACAAATCGTACCTAAAGAGTCTATCGTGTTGTTAACTTTGGGAAGGACCGTAAAATTTGCTAAACGGTCCTTCCAAATCTATGTTCTCATGACAGTTATTTGAGGGCCCCGCAATTTAGGTAGTTTTGTTTGGCGAGGCTCATCTCATTTTAAAGGACAATCCTAACGCAACTATAATTTCTACATGTTTCATCTCTAATCATAAATGAGAGTAAGACGAGTTACTTAAAGCTAGTTAACAAAAATGAAGGATTAACGTGACTTAACGTAATTTATTAATTATAATATTGGCCTAATTATTAATGATGCTGAAACTTCATTTTTAACGCAAAACAGTCTTCTGAATACAAGCTATATCCATTTATAGGCCCGCATGAAAAAACAGAAAAATTCTTTTATTGTTCAACTACAAATCAAATGAAGCTAATACTATTACTTCTAATTGTTCAAGGAGTTCTATAGTCTAACTATCCATTGTAAAGTTAATAACAGATTCTAACAGCTTCAAGCTATTCCAATTTGATTATTAAATTTCCAATTTCAATCATAGTTCAATCAATATGCTAAACTATCAAATACCATTTCCAAGCTATTTCAAATTTACAATTCATAGTTTAAGTTTATACAAATCATAACAAAGTTGCACAAACAATCGAAATACATTACGTAAATTTCCAGATTACATCTAAGCTTATAATCCAGTACAAGCTAAGTCAGTATAACTTCTAGGAGCAGACAAACAGGATATCATCTTTCAGCTTTGAAATTACATCAAGTCATTACAGCTTCTTTGGGACAGAAGAATACCTGGAAATCACGATGAGGATCAATCAGTGGCAGCAGTAGAGAATACAATAACAACAACAATACCAACAGCAACAACAGGAGAAAACAGGAGCCAAAACACAGCAACAATCAACACCCAGATACAAACTACAGCAGTCCCAACTCAACAACCAAACGCAAGAATATCGGTGGCCAAACACAAGAGTATCAGTGGCCAAACACGATGCTAGCCAACCAGTGACACAACCTCGACCAACGGCAACCAGTGGTAGTCAATCACAGTCCCAGCAGCACAACAAACAACAACAACACAAGAATAATAGCACCAACAGAACAACCGCAATCAAACGACCACTACAGCCTCCAAACAACAGTAATGACAGAAGAAATAGAGGCCAAAGCAAATGCAACCAGTAGGCAATCAATACTACTCTATTCGTATGAGTCTAAGTGAATATTTATGTTGTGAATGTATATCCCAGTGTTCTCCAGATATCCCCCCTTTTCATGCTTTACACTCCTACACTTATAGCTTTTCCCCCTCTCCTGAATGCCTGCCCCCAATTAACTATTACCCTTGCCCACTCTTATCTCTGCCAAACCATGCTCTGCCAGTCCTATTGCCCCCTCTGTTTCAGCCACTAAGTTTTGCTTAAGTATGGGCTTTAATTAATTAAAATGAAAGTACAAACCTGGTGGAGTGTCCTGCTGTGATAGCAGGCTCTACTAGGCTGTCTTATGGGCGAGAGATTAAACAAACAGACTTAATCCAACCCTAATACTTACATTCAGTTAAACCATATTCCAAAGTCCAACAGATAACAACCCTAATGGTGAATTGCATACGGGCAGACATGGTGGTGAACAATCCATCTCAACACTGCTAATATTATCTGGTATAGTAAAGTCTACGACATTAGACGACGACATACAATCAACTACAACTCATAACAATGATAACAAATTTATCGATAAAACAGTGATTCTAAGATCTCGGCAAAAATGAAACTAGGTATTCGACGACGCTAATCGAAGCGAATACGCATTTGATCACATATGTAATCAAATGAACAACATAGATGAATAATTGACCAAATAAAAGGTCTTTTGAGAAGAAATGAAAACAGGGGCGGCCAAGAAGAAAATTAAACAAATCAAACTAACAAAGAACACACAAGAAACACATACCTAATTAAAAATAGATAGGAAAAAGGGAGATTACCTCGAACGCAATCGAAATCGAAGCAAAGCCCGGACTATTTTGAGCTTGGCCTTGGATTTGAAGTCTAAAGGACTTTAATTGAGATGTTCTCCAGCGAGAACATCCCAATTAAACTCTATTAGGCTTCAATTTCTCTCGAATCCAAACGGAGATTCTAATTTGAAATCTAGGGTTCATAGGCTCGGATTTGGGGCTTGGGGCTTTGGGTTCGATTCGAGCAAAACCAACACTGGTGGGGGTATGAGGGAGGTCATGGGAGCCTATAGTGTGATTTTGGGGTTGGTTGGAATGGTTTTTGTTTTGGCTCGGATCTTCAACTGGATATTCGAGGAGTTAGGGACTGATTCAAAGAAAAATAACAACAGATTCAAGGAGAGGGGAGTTAGGTGGTCACGCGGTGTTAATTTGAGGCTGTTTGGACAATCGCCGCCGGCGGAGACGATTTCCGGCCGGCGGCGCTATGGCGGTGGAAGGCGATATTCATTCGTCTCTGAGAGAGAGACGAGAAAGGGTTGGGGAGGGAATGAAAGCGGGGATGGGGTATTGGTATGCTCAAAAATAAATGTTTTAATTTTGGCCGTTGGATGATGAATCCAACGGCCAGGATCAAAAGATGGGGGAATTAATGTGGTCCATCCGATCAACGCAGATCAATGGCTTGGATCTCTTTACTTAAGACAGAAACGATGTCGTTGGGTCTTGTTTGGTGGCGGGTTGGACTGGACCAGATGGGATTCGCTTGGGCCTGGTTTCTGGACTAAACTATGGCCCAAATCCGATCTCATTACTACACTCCATGTGGTGTTATATATACATACACCCATATACACACACACATATATATATATATATATATATATATATATATATATATATATGTATATATATATATGTATATATATATATATATAAACAAATCGGATTGTAGCACCTATAATTAGGACGTTAAATGACAAGAAAACAAAAATACCCCCCCTTTTTATGACTTTTCATTTTCGCAAAAATAAAACTTAACTATTTCTAAGTAGGGAACTAACCCTGTAAATATAAAGGCCTATTTGGTATATGTATTTTGATTGTTAACTTAAACAAACAGGCACGTACACACAAACGCAAATAAGAGAACAATAACATATAATCCACAAAAATCACACACAACACCAATACTATTTTACTTTGAAATTTTGGGAGTAATTCTCACGCATGGCAAAAATCACGTGCTCACAGCTGCCCCTCTTTGCGCGGAAACATGAGGAGTTTTCGTGCAAAGATAAGTGAGCGGATACGAGCGATTTTTGCCCGTCTGAGCACTCCGCATGAAGCATTTGTTTTGAAAAGTTTGACCGAACCTTTGCTTCAGAAGATCTCCTACATATCCCTAGCTAAAAGGGAATCAGGTCAATGTAGTTCGGGAAGTTTTGGTAGCTGGGACTACCGTGACTGCTGTGATCTTGCTGTTACTATTGTTGCTGCTGCTATCACTGCTTACCGATCTCCTCATTACATTGTGCTAAAATAAAACAAGAAACTCGGCTAGCCTACGGATCACATGATCCTATCTATCTTCAACTTGCTTTTGCCACCTTGCTTTTTGTTGGCTTAATTGTTCCTTCTGATGTTTCTTCTCTTCTGCCAATTGTTATTTCGGCCTACCTGGATTGCCGAACTCCGACCGTTGGTCCCTTCCTTATGATCTTCGAACTATTCTTCTTCGAAGTCTGAATCTATCTTTCTGATCCTTGTTGCCTTCCTTCTGATTTTGAACTTGAATTCATGCTGGGGATTTCTGTTACACTCTACCGCTTTCCTCAAACAACTTCGAAAGTAAATTGCCACTCCATTCTCCAGGCGGGCTCCCTGACTTCAATTACTACTTCAAAATAAAATCGCCACTCCATTCTCCAGGCGGGCTCCCTGACTTCAACTACTACTTCAAAATAAAATCGCCACTCCATTCTCCAGGCGGGCTCCCTGACTTCAAGTACTACTTCAAAATAAAATCGCCACTCCATTCTCCAGGCGGGCTCCCTGACTTCAACTACTACTTCAAAATAAAATCGCCACTCCATTCTCCAGGCGGGCTCCCTGACTTCAACTATTACTTCAAAATAAAATCGCCACTCCATTCTCCAGGCGGGCTCCCTGACTTCAACTACTACTTCAAAATAAAATCGCCACTCCATTCTCCAGGCGGGCTCCCTGACTTCAACTACTACTTCAAAATAAAATCGCCACTCCATTCTCCAGGCGGGCTCCCTGACTTCAACTATTACTTCAAAATAAAATCGCCACTCCATTCTCCAGGCGGGCTCCCTGACTTCAACTACTACTTCAAAATAAAATCGCCACTCCATTCTCCAAGCGGGCTCCCTGACTTCAACTACTACTTCAAAATAAAATCGCCACTCCATTCTCCGGGCGGGCTCCCTGACTTCAACTACTACTTCAAAATAAAATCGCCACTCCATTCTCCAGGCGGGCTCCCTGACTTCAGCCTACAACTTCAAAAATAAAATCGCCACTCCATTCTTCGGGCGGGCTCCCCGACTTCAACTACTACTTCAAAATAAAATCGCCACTCCATTCTCCAGAGGCGGGCTCCCCGACTTCAACTAATACTTCAAAATAAAATCGCCACTCCATTCTCCAGGGCGGGCTCCCCGACTTCAACTACAACTTCAAAATAAAATCGCCACTCCATTCTCCGGGCGGGCTCCCCGACTTCAACTACTACTTCAAAATAAAATTGCCACTCCATTCTCCGGGCGGGCTCCCCGACTTCAACTACTACTTCAAAATAAAATCGCCACTCCATTCTCCAGAGCGGCTCCCCGACTTCAACTAATACTTCAAAATAAAATCGCCACTCCATTCTCCAGGCGGGCTCCCCGACTTCAACTACTACTTCAAAATAAAATCGCCACTCCATTCTCCAGGCGGCTCCCTGACTTCAACTACTACTTCAAAATAAAATCGTCACTCCATTCTTCAAGCGGGCTCCCCGACTTCAACTACTACTTCAAAATAAAATCGCCACTCCATTCTCCAGGCGGGCTCCCTGACTTCAACTAATACTTCAAAATAAAATCGCCACTCAATTCTCCAAGCGGGCTCCCTGACTTCAACCGCTACTTCAAAATAAAATCGCCACTCCATTCTCCAGGCGGGCTCCCTGTTACATTCAAGTGCTCTCCTTAAAAATAGCTCGCCACTCCATTCTTCAGGCGGGCTCCCTGACTTCAACTATTACTTCAAAATAAAATCGCCACTCCATTCTCCAGGCGGGCTCCCCGACTTCAACTAATACTTCAAAATAAAATCGCCACTCCATTCTCCAGGCGGGCTCCCTGACTTCAACTACTACTTCAAAATAAAATCGCCACTCCATTCTCCAGGCGGGCTCCCCGACTTCAACTACTACTTCAAAATAAAATCGCCACTCCATTCTCCAGGCGGGCTCCCTGACTTCAACTACTACTTCAAAATAAAATCGCCACTCCATTCTCTAGGCGGGCTCCCTGACTTTAACTAATACTTCAAAATAAAATCGCCACTCCATTCTCCAGGCGGGCTCCCTGACTTCAACTACTACTTCAAAATAAAATCGCCACTCCATTCTCCGGGCGGGCTCCCTGACTTCAACTACTACTTCAAAATAAAATCGCCACTCCATTCTCCAGGCGGGCTCCCTGACTTCAACTACTACTTCAAAATAAAATCGCCACTCCATTCTCCAGGCGGCTCCCTGACTTCAACTACTACTTCAAAATAAAATCGCCACTCCATTCTCCAGGCGGGCTCCCTGACTTCAACTACTACTTCAAAATAAAATCGCCACTCCATTCTCCAGGCGGGCTCCCTGACTTCAACTACTACTTCAAAATAAAATCGCCACTCCATTCTCCGGGCGGGCTCCCTGACTTCAACTACTACTTACTGATTTCATCCTATCTTGATTACCTTCCTTTGCCCTTTGTACCATTTTCTTCTTCCTGCATTATTTCTCGGGCCACCTTCTCTTCTGAATTATCTTGTCTTGGAATTGCCTTCACCTGGGTCGTATTACTTTTTCTTCTGGCTGCTGGGGATATTTTTGGAACTGTTTACTCGCCTGCTGGGGATGATGCTGCTGAGGAAGTATTATTTGTTTCCTTCACCCCTCATTCTCTTCCTTCTTCCCATACCTCTTCTGGGACTCACGTTTTTGCCTCCTCGAGCAAATTACGGGATGTAATACTGTGAGCACGTGATTTTTGCCTAACATGCTCGGAGCTGGTATTTCCCGAAATCTTGTGTTGCTTTCTAGCCTTATCCACTGAGTCTTCGCTTTCAAGAAAATTTTCGCAACAGGAGAAAATTTTCTGCCCCAGTTTGATAAACTTCCGGATGGTATGCTTTTCCGCCAACGAACCCTCTTTTCCTGCTTTAAATCAAAGAAAAATTGTTAGTTTCAAAACGCAGTAAGTGGTCGTGCCACTCTTGTTGGGGCCATTTTCTTTTCTCTTTCATCCGCTCGGCCTCCCTCGGACTTTTGAGGATGACGTTGACGCTTGCTGGGGACGATGCTCTTTCCACAAGCGGTTTCTCATCTTTCTATTTCACTCCAATCTTTGGTTTGATCCGGCTCTTTTTAGCCGGTGATCAGTTGCGTGAAATCATCTTCTGGACGTGCCACATGTGTCCATCATACTTCATAATTCCTGCGAACCTTCCAATCAACCCGTCGCTCCAATCTTACTATCGGAATGACTTCTGCCTTATTGCCTCGTTCCACGCCTATTTCTTTTCATTATACTGCTTTGGGAGACTTGGTAGTAAGCTTTGAAAAGTCAATTTTCGAAAAAATGAAAGAAAAGAAAAGAATGCTGACCGCAAATGACAAAAGAAGAGGAAAACTTTTCTGAACTCAAAAAGGAAAACTTATCTGAATGTGTGACTGATCCAATGGTTATGCCGTGCCTTGGAGATTAAACTACCCAGTCTATTCATGTCAATCACTTTCTGATGCCGCGTTCTGCTAAGGGTAAACGGATGTCCAAACCTTGTCTCATGCAGACACCTGGTAACCATCTCACCCTCGTCCCCTCATAGTGCCCTTTGAAGGGTTTTCACTAATGAGATTCTCTCATTTCTCTATCTCCCATCGCCTTAAGGTGCCCGTAAAGGTTTTCACCATAAGACTCTCTCATTTTACTTCTCTCAACTTTCTTCGCCTTAAGGTGCCCGCGAGGGTTTTCACCGTTAAGACTCTCTCGTTTACGCTTTCTTTCCCTGCGACGGGGTATCACCCATGAGATTCCCTCTAGAGCGTTATCCTTTTAGGCTTGTGCATCCTGGGTTCAATCGAGGGTCGAGATGTCACTTTTGGCTTTCATTCACATGACTTGGCATTTCTCAAATACTGATCGAGAGGTCTTTCTGGTTCTTAGTGTAGTTTCTGCGCGTGAGGCTAAAGGAAAGGGGTTCAACCTCAACGGTTAGCTCATTACAACTTTCGGAATCCGCACTATCTTTCAAACGAAACAATGACTTCTGCCCCAGTTTTGTTGCTTGGGGAACTTTTGAGTTTTATTTTATTATGACCGAGCCGTGTGGCGCCTACGTATCCTTCTTGAGGAATCAGGTCGAACGTAGTTCACTTTTTCTTGTGTTTTTTTTTTCTTTGTTTCTTTTTCTATTTTGCTACACATCTTCCTTGATGATTCCGAAAGAGGGTGTATGAAAGAATAATTAAGGCTCAAAGGGGAAAACAAAGGTTAAAGTGTTTGGGTAGTAGAAAAAACTGCCTCTGTTATTTCATTCTCCGAAAAATGCCAAACACACACAAACGAAACCAAACGTTGACAAATGCATTAAAGAATTACACATAATATCTCTTGATTGCATCAGAATTGATAGCCATATCGGTGCATCTTCCCTCAACATCAGTTAGGCATAGAGCGCCGTTGGATAATACTCTAGTCACCACAAATGGTCCCTGCCAATTTGGAGCGAACTTGCCTTTCGCTTCGGCCTGATGTGGTAGAACTCTCTTCAGCACATGCTGTCCCACTTCAAATTTCCCGGGACGTACCTTCTTGTTATATGCTCTCGCCATTCTCTTTTGATACAATTGGCCGTGACATACTGCTGTCAATCTCTTTTCATCGATCAAGCTCAATTGCTCTAATCGGGTTTTGACCCACTCGTCGTCATCAATCTCCAGCTTCAGCGACAATTCGGAGGGATGGGATTTCAACTTCTGCTGGTATTACTGCTTCAGTCCCGTATACCAACAAGTAAGGAGTTGCACCTACCGAAGTCCGGACGGTAGTGCGATAACCCAACAGCGCAAATGGTAACTTTTCATGCCATTGCCTAGATCCTTCTACCATTTTCCTCAATATCTTCTTTATGTTCTTGTTTGCTGCCTCAACCGCACCATTTGCTTTTGGGCGATACGGTGTGGAATTTCGGTGTGTAATCTTGAACTGTTGGCATACCTCTTTCATCAATCCACTGTTAAGATTTGCACCGTTATCTGTAATGATTATATTTGGAATTCCAAACCTACAAATGATGTGGGAGTGTACGAAGTCCACCACCGCCTTCTTGGTCACCGATTTGAATGTTTTGGCCTCCACCCACTTGGTAAAATAATCGATCGTTACCAGGATGAACCTATGGCCATTGGAAGCCGCAGGCTCAATAGGCCCAATAACATCCATGCCCCATGCAACAAACGGCCATGGTGCTGACATTGTGTGCAATTCAGTTGGTGGAGAATGAATCAAGTCTCCGTGTATCTGACACCGATGGCATCTTCGCACGAAACTTATACAATCACGCTCCATCGTGAGCCAGTAATATCCTGCTCGGAGAATCTTCTTTGCCAATACGTATCCGCTCATGTGTGGTCCACAAACTCCCGAGTGTATATTTGTCATCACTGTTGTGGCTTGACCTCTGCATCTATACATCTCAACAATCCCAAATCTGGGGTTCTTTTGTATAGCACCCCTCCACTAAGGAAAAATCCGTTCGCCAATCATCGAATAGCTCGCTTTTGATCTCCAGTTGCTTGCTCTGGGTATACTCCTAACCTGAGGTATTCCTTGACATCATGAAACCATGGCTCACCATCCACCTCTTCCTCTATCACATTACAATAAGCATGTCGATTCCGGACCTGGATATGTAACGGATCGACACGAACCTTGTCCGGGTGATGTAGCATCGACGCTAAAGTAGCCAACGCGTCGGCAACCTCATTATGCATCCTTGGGATGTGTCTGAATTCTACTGATCGAAAGCGCTTGGTCAGATCATGCAAGCACCGACGATACGGGATAAGCTTTAAATCTCTGGTTTCCCATTCTCCCTGAATCTGATGTACCAGAAGGTCCGAGTCCCCCAAGACCAAGACGTCCCGTACATCCATGTCCACCGCTAATCGCAACCCCAAGATACATGCCTCGTACTCAGCCATATTATTGGTACAATGAAAACGCAGTCGAGCCGTAACAGGATAATGATGTCCTGTTTCAGATATGAGCACAGCCCCTACTCCGACTCCTTTTGCGTTCGCCGCTATGTCGAAGAAGAGCTTCCACCCTGGATCCTTGGTTAGTTCTAACCCCTCAATTTGCAATACCTCTTCGTCTGGAAAATACGTCCTCAAAGGTTCGTATTCGTCATCAACAGGATTTTTAGCTAAGTGATCGGCCAATGCTTGTGCTTTCATAGCCGTCCTTGTCACGTATATGATGTCGAACTCTGTAAGTAATATTTGCCATTTTGCCAACCTCCCTGTAGGCATAGGTTTCTGGAAAATATACTTCAACGGATCCAAACGCGAAATGAGGTAAGTGGTGTAAGAAGACAAATAATGTTTCAACTTTTGGGCTACCCAAGTCAAAGCGCAACATGTCTTTTCTAAATGAGTGTACTTGACCTCGTGGATTGTGAATTTCTTACTGAGGTAGTAAATGGCCCGTTCCTTCCTGCCAGTAAGATCATGTTGCCCCAGTACGCAGCCGAACGAATTCTCCAAAACCGTCAGATAAAGAATCAGGGGTCTGCCCGGTTCAGGCGGAACTAGTACGGGTGGATTTGACAGATATCCTTTGATTTGGTCAAACGCTTCCTGACATTCTGTCGTCCATTCTATCGCAGCGTCTTTCTTCAATAGACGGAATATGGGTTCACAGGTTGCCGTAAGCTGGGCAATAAACCTACTGATGTAATTCAACCTTCCCAACAGACTCATTACCTCTGTTTTATTCTTCGGCGGGGGTAACTCCTGAATGGACTTGATTTTGGACGGGTCCAACTCAATGCCCCGTCGGCTGACGATGAATCCTAGCAACTTTCCTGATGGAACTCCGAATGCGCATTTGGCCGGATTGAGCTTGATGTCGTATCTTCGAAGTCTTTGAAAGAACTTCCTGAGGTCAGCAACATGGTCTTCTTGACGTCTGGATTTTACGATCACATCGTCCACGTACACTTCAATTTCCTTGTGTATCATGTCATGGAATACCGTAGTCATCGCCCTCATGTATGTTGCCCCTGCATTCTTCAAATCGAACAGCATTACTCGGTAGCAATAAGTCCCCCACGGTGTGATAAAAGCCGTCTTTTCTGCGTCATCTTCATCCATCAAAATCTGATGATATCCCACATAACAGTCCACAAAGGATCCGATTTCGCGTCCGGCGCAATTATCAATCAGGATATGGATATTGGGAAGCGGGAAATTATCCTTAGGACTCGCCTTGTTGAGGTTGCGATAGTCCACACATACTCGGATCTTTCCGTCTTTCTTTGGCACCGGTACTACATTAGCCAACCATTCAGGGTATCGAGTGACGCGAATGACTTTCGCCTGCAACTGCTTGGTTACTTCCTCCTTGATCTTCACACTCATCTCCGTCTTGAATTTCCGCAGCTTCTGCTTGACGGGAGGATATGCCGGATCAGTGGGTAATTTATGAACCACTAGATCAGTGCTGAGTCCCGGCATGTCGTCGTACGACCATGCGAAAATGTCTTTAAACTCCATGAGTGTTTTGATCAACTCTTCTCTCAGGTTTGGTTCAATATGGACGCTTATCCTGGTTTCTTTGACGTCATCCGTGTTCCCCAGATTAACGGCCTCAGTATCATTTAAAATTGGTTTGGGTTTTTCCTCGAAGTGACTTAATTCTTCGCCGATCTCTTCTACGGCTTCATCATCGCCGTACTCTGACTCACTCTCGTCACTTCTTATTTCATGCGTTATTATTTCCAAACCCGATTGACTTTCTAGACTGGGTTGATTAATCTTTAAGCACGCCATATCATTAAGATCAGTTGAAAGAAGGCTGTTCAGAAAAGTTAAAAGAAGAAAAAAAATAAACAAAATTAGACACGAAGGGAACCAAATTTCATTAATGGGAACAGTACAAGGAAAAACAAACTTGCAAACTTAAATAAAAAATGAAATAAAACAAACTGGATTTCACTCCGAGGACAACCCCCAACACAAAATTTCGAAAGAAAACAATCCAAAATAAACTACCAAGACTCCTTCCGGACAGGGAGAGGAGTAGCCTTCCAATTATTCAATTTTGCTCTTGGTCCCACAAACTGTATCACGGCATGGCTGGTCCCTTCGCCATCCTCGAGCATGCATGCATCTGCGAGTAGGTCCTCGAACTTCCTCAAGAACTCTTCGTCTGGCCTAACCATAGGACTAGGAACCCTTGTCATCGGATATCCTCTTACTCCGGACCTGACAAAAGATTGGAAAAGGCGCGGAACAGGCTTTGGGAGCATCCATGTCTTCTGCTTATTCTTTTTGGCTCGCCGGATGTCCTCTGATGTTGGCTTGAATCCCAAGCCGAAGGTTCCCAAGTTTTCGACCACTGATACCGGTTGTATGATTCCTTGCAGAGATGCACCTAGACCTTTGCCGGGTATGAAACCATGTCTCAACATTTCATGCGCCACCATGACGTCTGCAGTAATTATTCTGTCATTGGGAATGCATTCCCCTTCTGGCACTCGGTTGGCGGATACCACATCGCAGATCTAGTACACCCACGGCCCAACATCTTCTTCTGTCTCCACGAAGGGGACGATGGTGCCTGGTTGTAGATCATTCTCTCCATGGACGACGATCTCCTGTTGGTCCCACTCAAACTTGACGAGTTGGTGTAAGCTGGATGGAACTGCTCTTGCGGCATGGATCCATGGTCGCCCTACCAGAAGGTTATATGACACCACCATGTCCAGCACCTGGAATTCCATGGTGAACTCCACTGGCCCAATTGTCAAGATTAGCACTATGTCACCAACTGACGCTTTGCCTCCTCCATCAAACCCTCGAACACATATGATGTTCTTGCGTATCCTGCCGATGTCTACTTTCAACTTGTCCAGTGTAGAGAGAGGACAAATGTTAGCACTAGACCCATTATCGACAAGGACTTTGGTAACCACCGACTCCTCACACTTTACCGTAAGATATAAAGCCTTGTTGTGCTCGGTGCCTTCCTCGGGCAATTCATCATCGGTGAAGGTGATCCGATTCGCTTCGAAGATCCTATTGGTGATCTTCTCCAAATGACTCACCGAGATTTTATCCGGTACATGTGCCTCATTCAGGACTTTCATCAAAGCTTGCCGATGTTCTTCAGAATGTATCAGCAAGGATAGCAATGATATTTGCGCAGGAGTCTTCTTCAACTGCTCTAAGACAGAGTAGTCATGCAGCTTCATCTTTTTGAGGAATTCTTCTGCCTCTTCATCAGTTATCGGCTTTTTCAATGTTGCCGGAGTGATCTTCCTCAATTCCGCAGGGGCAAAACATCTCCCCGAGCGGGTCAAACCTTGCGCTTCGCAAACTTCCTCTTTCACTTCCTTTCCTTTGTAGGTTGTTGTAATCCGAGCATAATTCCATGGAATAGCCCGGCTATCGGTTATTGGCAACTGTATTGCTGGCTTGATGATGAAAGGATCCATTCGAACGCCTGCTACCGTCAAGACGGGCTTGGTTGCTGCCCCCGGTACAACTATTTTTGCTTCCCCCGGCCTCACCGGTACTCCGCTCACACTTCCCCTTCCTGCTTCCGACCCTCCTGGTATGTCCTTCTTGTAAATAGATGACTCATCAAGGCTCAACCCCTTTCTCATTCCTACCCCGCTAGATTTGATCATCATTACCATCTGAGAGGCTTTCTCCTTTCCTTCTTCCACCCGTACCAACCTCGATCATGTTGGTCTCATGATGAGTTGGAAGTGGGTTTTGGTTGATGTTGGGCTCTGTTGGAGTCCGGACCTCAATCCTGCGAGTGTCGATGAGCTCCTGGATGGCCGTTTTCAACCTCCAACACTTTTCCGTGTCGTGTCCTGGACATCCTGAGCAGTATGCACAATTTACTGAATGGTCCAGGTTCTTCGGGAGAGGGTTTGGTAGCTTAGCTTCAACCGGATTTAGCAACCCTACTTGCTTCAACCGGTGGAATAGATTGGTGTAAGACTCCCCCAAGGGGGTGAAAGTCTTTGGCCTTGGCGCCCTGTCGCCTTTGAATGCCTGGTTCGGACGAAAACTCGCGCCTGAGGGGTTTCTGTAAGCTCTTGGGGGTGGATAATTACTTTGCGGGCTTGGTGCATGCCACGGTGCATGGACGGGAGGTGCAGAATAGGACTGTGCGTGGTGGACAGTAAAATGGGGATCAAGTGCGGGATAGTAATGTTGCGGGTGGTTATATGGATTGTGGGAGTAATTTTGGTGGTGAGGCTGGGGCGAGCTATATTGGGGTGCAGGGCCTCTATTTCTGAACCATGCCCCGGACTCGACTGCCGCGACTTCCTCTCTCCTCTTTTTCCCAAGTACTCCTCCAGTACCACTTTGGATAGCCTGAGTGGTGGCTTTCAATGCTGAGTAGCTCATGATCTTGTTGGCCTTCAAACCTTCCTCGATCATACCCCCCATTTTTATCACCTCAGTGAATGATTTGCCTACGGACGTTACCAGATGTCCGAAATAGGTTGGCTCTAATGTTTGTAAGAAGTAATCCACCATCTCGCTTTCTCTCATCGGCGGATCTACCTTGGCTGCCTGTTCCCTCCAACGGAAACCAAATTCCCTGAAGCTTTCAGCGGGCTTCTTCTCTAATTTTAGCAATGATAGGCGGTCGGGGATTATTTCAAGATTGTACTGGAACTGGCCGATAAAAGCTTGAGCCAAATCATCCCACGTAAACCATCTGCTGGGGTCCTGTCTAGTGTACCACTCCAACGCAGATCCTCCCAGACTCTGACCGAAGTAAGCTATCAGAATCTCGTCCCGTCCTCCGGCTCCTCGCATTTTACTACAAAACCCTCGGAGGTGGGCTACAGGATCACCGTGCCCTTCGTATAGGTCAAACTTGGGCATTTTGAACCCGGCCGGTAATTGGACGTCGGGGAACGGGCACGGATCCTTGTAAGCGACACTGACCTGGTTACCCAAACCGTGCATGTTCCTGAAGGACTGCTCCAGGCTTTTAACTTTTCTGATAACTTCCTCATGTTCTGAACTTTGGAAGTGCTTTTCCGGTTCTGCCGGATTATCCCAGTGAGGGGTATGTGTTTGTGGTTCGGGAGCCCTAAAAGTAGGCTCTGGAGGATAGTAAGAGTTGTCATGGATCTGAACATGCGGCTCACCGGCCGGCCTTTGCATAGGAGCAGGTGGAGGTGCCACAAAAACGGGGGTGGCTGGAGGAGGATTTGGTTTGGCTGGTGGAATGTGGGTGGCATATGGGTTTTCCCCCTGAAAGTATGGATAGATCGGGGCGCTTGTCGAAGGATCGATGGGCGGATGTTCCGGAGCTGAGGCGAGAGTAGGGCGGTTTGGTGAAGACTGTTCCCTGGCCCAGGCCAGGTGCATCTCTGTTATCTGTTGTTTTAACCGGTCTACCTCTTCTTTCATGATTTGTAACTCTGATTTTTCTTCCTCGAGACTCTTGCCGGAACTAGACATGCTTGCTGTAACTGGCCCTTTGGATCTAGTACGGTAATGATGGCTGGCCAGTATATTCTGTCAAACCAACTGCTAAACTTTCTGGAAATCAACAAACTTGTTAGTTTACCGAGTTTGACAGATATGTTATAGCACGTTGGATGCAATGCACCTAACCAAATAACCCTTTCTACATGTACTCTTAACATGCGTCATTCCAGCTTTTTCTTCTTTTTCTTTTTCTTTTTCTTCTCTTTTTTTTTTTCTTTTTCAACTATCCTTGAAAGCCTTATTGTTATTAACCTTTGGATTCTTTTCCTTTCTTTTTAGTGGTGGTCGAATCTTATGTGGATTGCCTACGTATCACGTTCTCGCGTGAATCAGACCGAGCGTAGTTCTGGTAAATTAATGCAAGAAATAAAGAGATGTTTATTTGATTATATTTTTTTTTATTAAAAATTGTACAAGCCGACTCCAACTACAAACTTGTGTAGGAGATTTCTACAAGAATAAGAATATTTTTGGTGTCACTTATGACTATTTCTACACAATTGGCCACATAATGGCTTATTTGACAAAATGGCTGTTTTTGCAAAATTTATTTAAGAAAGATAAAACTTAATTTTTTTTTTATACTGTGGCTCATGGGGCATCGTTCGGCATCACCATAACCAACACAAAACTATTTTTTCATAAATTGGCCATGTAATGGCTTATTTAGACAAAGTGGCTCTTTTTGCAAAATTTTATGTAAGAAGATGCAAATTCAAAATTTTATCCTGGGGCCTATGGGGCATCGTTCAGCACCGACACAAGCCAACACAAGACTGAGAAAGTTCAAATGCAAAAATGTAGCTATTTCAGTAAAATTTCGGCCATGTAATGTCTTGTTTGATAAAGTGGTTATTTTTGTAAAGTTGAGTGATGACTCAAAACTTGATTTTTTGCGGATACATCCTTTCGCATTTCCGCGAGGGAATATTTCCAGGCCGTGTCCAAAATTATTTACAAATGACTCAAAGTGGCTATTTTTGCAAAAACGGCCTTCCGACGTCCTTTTAAGGG
>JASVEL010013794.1:0-264625 GCA_032618575.1 Nicotiana noctiflora | reverse complement strand
GACTCAGATATTATGAAGACTGCATTCAGGACCCGATATGGTCATTATGAGTTTCTTGTGATGTCGTTTGGGCTGACCAACGCCCCAGCAGCATTTATGCATCTGATGAACAGTGTGTTCGGGCCTTATTTGGATTTATTTGTGATTGTGTTCATTGATGACATTCTAGTCTACTCCCGTAGTCAGGAGGAGCATGCTCAGCATTTGAGTATTGTGTTGCAGAGATTGAGGGAGGAGAAGCTATATGCTAAATTCTCCAAGTGCGAGTTTTGGCTCGAGTTCGTAGCATTTCTGGGACATGTGGTGTCTCGTGATGGTATTCAGGTTGATCCAAAGAAGATAGAGGCGGTGCAGAGTTGGCCTAGACCGTCCTCAGCTACAGAGATTAGGAGCTTTCTTGGCTTGGCGGGGTATTATCGCCGGTTTGTTCAGGGATTTTCATCCATTGCTTCTTCATTGACTAAATTGACCCAGAAGGGTGCACCATTCGTGTGGTCGGATGAGTGTGAGGAGAGCTTTCAGAGGCTCAAGACAGCTTTGACCGCAGCTCCAGTGTTAGTATTGCCATCGGCTTCATGTTCATATACCGTTTATTGTGATGCCTTGAGAGTGGGGATAGGTTGTGTGTTGATGCAGGAAGGTAAGGTGATTGCTTATGCTTCTCGGCAGTTGAAGCCACATGAGAAGAACTATCCTGTTCATGATTCGGAGCTAGCCGCCATTGTTCATGCATTGAAGATTTGGAGACACTATTTGTACGTTGTGTCTTGTGAGGTGTATACCGACCATCGTAGTCTCCAGCACTTGTTCAAACGAAAAGACCTTAATTTGAGACAGCGGAGATGGCTTGAGTTGCTTAAGGATTATGACATTACTATTTTATATCATCCGGGGAAGGCCAATATGGTGGCCGATGCTTTGAGCCGGAAGGCGGTCAGTATGGGGAGCTTGGCATATATTCCAGCTGAGGAGAGACCATTTGCTTATGATGTTCAGGTGCTAGCCAATCGGCTAGTGAGGTTAGATATTTCGGAGCCCAGCAGGGTATTGGCTTGTGTTGTATCTCGGTCATCTCTATATGATCGTATTCGTGAGCGCCAGCATGATGATCCACATTTGGCTGTCCTGAGGGACAGAGTTCAGCATGATGATGCTAGAGATGTCACCATTGATAGTGACGGCGTATTGAGGATGCAGGGCCGGATATGTGTGCCCAATGTTGATGGCCTTCGTGAGTTGATTCTGGAGGAGGCCCATAGCTCGCGGTATTCTATCCATCCAGGAGCCGCGAAGATGTATCAAGATTTGAGACAGCACTATTGGTGGAGAAAGATGAAAATGGACATTGTCACACATGTAGCACGGTGCCTCAACTGTCAGCAGGTTAAGTACGAGCACCAGAGGCCCGGTGGTGTATTTCAGCGCATTGCTATTCCTGAGTGGAAATGGGAGAGGATCACTATGGATTTTGTTACTGGACTCCCTCGGACGGCGAGGAAGTTTGATTCCGTATGGGTGATTGTGGATAGACTGACCAAGTCAGCTCACTTCATTCCAGTTAGTACTACCTACTCATCGGAGCGGTTGGCAGCGATCTTTATTCGAGAGATTGTTCGATTGCATGGAGTCCTAGTGTCTATCATATCCGATAGGGGTACTCAGTTCACTTCTCAGTTTTGGAGAGCATTTCAGCGAGAGATGGGTACACGGGTTGAGTTGAGTACAGCATTTCACCCCCAGACAGACGGACAGTCTGAGCGCACTATTCAGATCTTGGAGGATATGTTGCGAGCTTGTGTGATTGATTTTGGTGGTTCGTGGGATGAGTTCCTACCACTTGCTGAGTTTGCCTACAACAACAGTTATCAGTCGAGTATTCAGATGGCCCCGTACGAGGCATTGTATGGCAGCAGTGCAGATCCCCCGTGGGATGGTTTCAGCCTGGCGAGGTTAGATTGATAGTGGACCGAGTTAGTCTAGGATGCTCGGGATAGAGCAAAGTGTTGATCCGGGAGAGGCTTCGTACAGCACAGTCTCGTCAGAAGAGTTATGCGGATCGTAGAGTTCGAGAGTTGTCTTTCATGGTTGGTGACAGAGTATTGTTGAAGATTTCACCTATGAAGGGTGTTATGAGGTTTGGGAAGAAAGGAAAGTTGAGTCCCAGGTACATTGGTCCTTTTGAGATACTCAAGAGAGTTGGAGAGGTGGCATATGAGTTAGCCTTGCCGCCCACCTTATCTAGCGTTCATCCGGTATTCCATGTGTCTATGCTCCGGAAGTACATTGGAGATCCGTCTCATGTATTAGACTTTCAGTACCATTCAGCCTGATGGTGATCTATCCTATGATGTGGAGCCTATTGCCATTTTGGGACGGCAGGTGAGAAAATTGAGGTCTAAGGAGATTGCATCAGTTAAGGTTCAGTGGAGAGGTCGACCCGTGGAGGAGGCCACTTGGGAGGTCGAGCGGGAGATGCGGAGCGGATATCCTCATTTGTTTGAGACTTCAGGTATGTTTCTTGACCGCTCGAGGACAAGCGTTTGCTTAAGAGGGGGAGAATGTGACGACCCGGCCCGTCGTCACGAGAATTATCACCCCGTTATGTTGTAAATGCATGTTTGATGATTTTATATCGGTGTTAGAGCCTATCGGGTGAGTTAGGAGTGAATTGGATTGAAAATGAGGCATATAGCCTTTTTGAAGGAAACTTGAATAAGGAAAGTCAACCCGGAGTTGACTATTTGGTTAGAGGGCTCGGAATCGAATTCTGATGATTCGGTTAGTTCCGGGAGGTGATTTGTGACTTAGGGGAGCGATCGGAATCGAATTTGGAGGCCCGATGTAGAAATAGGCTTGAATTGGCTAAGGTTGAATTTTGGCAAAATCCGAACGGTATGTGAGATTTTGATCCGGGGGTCGGAATGGAATTCCGACAGTGGCAGTAGCTTCGTTAGGTGATTTTGGATGTGCCTGCAAAATTTCAGGTCATTCGGACGTCGTTTGGTCGGGTTTTTGATCGAATGTGTAATTCGGAATGTTTTAAGGAATTTAGGCTTGAATTTGATGTGAATTATGGGTCTTGGTGTTATTAGACGTGTTTTGAGGATTGGAGCAAGTTCGAATAAGGTATTAAGATGTGTTGGTATGTTTGGATGAGGTCCCGGGGCCTCGGGGTGATTTCGGATGGTTAAACGGGAGAAATTGTGGAAGAATTGCAGGTCGGGATCCTGCTTCTGTTGTTTCCGCTCCTGCGGAATTTTGGACGCAGGAGCGTGTCCGCAGAAGTGGACGAGATGCGCAGGAGCGGCTGGTTACGCAGAAGCGGAAGCCATTCCGCTGAAGCGAGGTCGCTGGTGCGAGCCAGTGATCGCAGAAGCGGACGGGGAGAAAATGGGCATGGTCCGCAGAAGCGGACACTCGACCGCTTGGGCGAGACCGCAGAAGCGGTCAATGGTGCGCAGAGGCGGATGTTTCCGCAGAAGCGGAAGTTCCTTCGCAGAAGCGGGCCCGCTTAAGCGGCCCTTTGCTCGCAGAAGCGGAAATGGCCGGCCAGGCCTAGAACCGCCGAAGCGACCCTTTGGTCGCGGATACGGGTGCATAGGAGCGGAAAATATTCCGCAGGAAGCGAAAATCGCTGTAAGTAAGTGTATCAGAAGTTAGAAAAATTTCGGAACATTTCACACATTTTGGGTCTCGGCTTTAGAGGCGATTTGGGCGGTTTTGAAGAGAAATTCAAGGGAAATCATCAGGTAATCATCTATGGACTTAAACTATGATTAGTATTGGTAATATTATGCAATTATATCATGAAAATGGAGGAATTTGGGGTAATTTATGGAGGAATTAACCCTAGGCTTGGACTGTAGAAAATCAAGGTTTTGAATGGGCAAATGGAGTCCGAATTTGGTAAAATTGATATGCTTAGACTCGTATTGAGATGAGGGTTCCGAATATGTGACTTTCGTGATTTTTCGATAAGCGTACCGAAAGTCGGGTTTTGACAACTTTGGAAATTTTGATGTAAATTGAGTTGTATTGATTGGGTGTCATCCCATTGGCCTAATTTGTTGTATTTCTACTGTATTTGATCAGATTCTACGCGTGCGGAGCTTGATTCTCGTGGCAAGGGCATTGCGGAATAGTCGTCGCGCCGTATTGAGGTGAGTAATAGATGTGGGTGATGACCAGCGGGTTCGAAACCCCGGTATACCACTTTGTGACGCTGTATAGCGGCGAGACACACACACTCTTGAGAGTGCGGGGTCGATCATGAACTGGAGACTATATATATTAGTCCGACCTGTTGATACCGTATTATTGGCTATTCTAGAGCCGTCGAACCTCCTTCTCGGATGGTTGCATATATATATATATATTGTGATAATGGCCACTCTTGAGCCGAGGAACCCCCTTCTTGGGCGGCTGAGTATACATGTGGGCCGTGAGCCAGTTATTGGATCCCGCGAGGATCGTTATCATGGCCTTATCATATAGACATGCTAGTTTACTACTAGTCCGCAGCTATTTTTGTTATTATGCTAATTCCAATCTCTGGAACTTGATATTACTGTTTTCCAACTGAAAAATGATAAAAGATGTTTCAAACTACTTTTGAGCCTGCGAGGCTGTAATTTGCATATTAGCTGACTGGTAGTAGATCGGGCTGCACGCCGCAGCAGTATACATGTTGGATCGGACTGCACGCCGCAGTGATATTGTGCTTGGGTTGTAGGAGCCCCTCCGGAGTCCGAACCCCCACAGTGAGCACGGGTACCCAAATTGGATCGGGCTACGCGTCGTAGCGGTCATATCATGCATTGCATTGCATTTAGCTACATCTGATAGCTGTTATACTGTTTTGCTGGTACTTGTTGGTAGATGTACAGTTGATATGGATTCTGTGACAGGGTACTTGATTACAGCTTTACATAGTGCTTTATTGTGGATTTCTTATCTGCGTCTTACCCCTGTTTATTACCACTGAGTCTGGCAGTACTCATTTTACTCCCTGCACCTTGTATGCAGATCTAGGTACCTCTCAGCAGTGATCCAGTAGCTGTGCGAGGCGACGTTTGTGGATATTCGAGGTAGCTGCAGAGTCCGCAGGACCCGATATTCCTTCTAGCTGTCATTTCTTATCTTGTTGTCTTTCCCTTCCGCATTGAGTTTGTTATAAACTTTATTACACTTATGTTCTTTAGAGGCTCACGACTCTTGACCCTACGGTCTATGGGAGTTGGTATATTTTGGGACTTGGTTTCCCCGCTGTTGGTATAAGTATTACTATTGTTTCATATTTTGAAATGCTTAAATGGGTTAAAGAGAGCTTATAGCTCCGTTGTTGATATTGATTGACCAGGCTGGCTTAGCAATGTGCTGGGCGCCATCACGACCGGATTTGGGGTCGTGACAGTGTTGTTTGCAATTGTTGTGAATTTAGTGTCATTTTTAAAAATAATGACCAAATTAGTGGCATTGCCAAATACAGAGAAAAGATTAGTGACAGAGGCATTCAAATATGGACTATTACACTCAATATACATTACTTCACCAGCAGAAGTAGAATACTTGGGAACAGAAATAATGGAAGCAGTTAATAAATTCCAGATAGCTACAAAAACAAGACAACAGAATTTAAATACAAGAACTTAAAGCTAAAGTTTAAAATAATATTTTAAAAACGATCTCTCTTTATCTTATAAAGGTGACTTGTTTTAAACAATCATATATTCGGATACAAAATCTATATATATTTAAAGATATTAACCATGTATTAAAGATTTTAATCTTCACAACACGACTTAGTAATCTCGGCACTATTCCTAACAACGCCTTCACACGGCTAACAGGATTACGGCCAATTACAGCATGCTTCTCTTAGATTAACAAAAATTTAAAACATGGTAATAGCTAGAAATATTTATAGAGTATCTAAATACATGATACAATTTAAAACTAAATCATATTTACAAGATAAAAAGAGATATTGAAAATTTAGCTACTCATAGGCATAATAAAAACACACATATTTTATTAAGCATAAAAACTTACTAGATTACACGATGTTGTTGGTGCTCAACTGCTTACACACTTAAGAACTTAAAACTAGAGAGATTTTTAGAGAGAAGAATGGAGAGGTCGATGCCTCCAACTAAACTACTAAGGCTCCTTATATAATGGAGCTTACAAGGACTTGATTGCAAATTAAAAACTTATATTTACATCCTATGGGCCTCTATTATTGTTGTAGGGACCTTTGTCTCTATTATTGCTTCCTCTTTTTCTTCCGTTCTTATCTTCTCTATTATTGCTGACACTCCTTTTACTTTTGACTTTATATCCTTTTCTCTTTATCTTGTTGTCGGGGAATCTTCTTTTGTTTCTTGTCTTTTTGCTACCGACTCTTTTCTGTGCTATTCATCTTCTTCTTCGTGTATCTCTTCTGCTTCTTCAACTCTTCTTTTTCTTTGTTTGAAAAATATATTTTCCATTTCTTCATCATTTTCTAGATTAACATCACATTTGGGTATATCTTGTATTTCACAGTGTGGACATATATGTTTGATGTTTTTCTTTGTAATTTTATATCTATTCATTAAATCACATAATATTATCCCTGTTTCTTTTGATATCAATGGATATGTTAGATCTGCAGTTGAATTTTTATCTTTGTATACTGGATTCAGTATATCACACATCCAGTCTTCTATCTGTTCTTCTATTCTGTCTTGTTGTCTAGTATTTTTGGTAGATGAATATATCATTGTATTTTTTCTGTTGAGGTAAATCCACTTATCTCGGTTGTAAGTCTGTAGTTCTTCAAATATAACTTTTAATCCGTAAGCTCTTTTTTCCTTGACTATATAGTTTACTTCTTGAATAGTACATAAGTCTTGTACTCTGTTTTCATATTCCAATATTTTTGATGTCAATCCTATTTTGATTAGCTGTATCTTTGGCAATATATTTCTCTGTTGTTGTGTTACTTCTGCCATTGCTGTGTAAAATCTTACATACATGAATCTTGTTTTTGTAGCTATCTGGAATTTATTAACTGCTTCCATTATTTCTGTTCCCAAGCATTCTACTTCTGCTGGTGAAGTAATGTATATTGAGTGTAATAGTCCATATTTGAATGCCTCTGTCACTAATCTTTTCTCTGTATTTGGCAATGCCACTAATTTGTTTATCTTTTCTGCTGAATTTATTCGGAAATCTTCATTATCTGTGCTTTGATTCAGGTAGTTGATCATAGCTGTTGCATTTTGTAAGTATTTGTCTGCTATTTCCATTCTTTCGAACTTCTGTTTTTCTACTTTTGTCCATTTTCCTTTTACTTCTCCTTGTTGTCCTTGTTGAGCTTGTTGAGCTAGTATATCTTTATATTTTATTTTTTCTATTTTTGCTTCAATAACCTTTTCTTTTCCTTTTGAGTTTTTTCTTGATGACTCTTGCTCTGTATCTTTCTCTTGCTTTATCTGCTTTTCTTTTACTTGCTGTAATTCTTCTTTCATCTGTTTATTTTCCATTTTGATTTCTTCCATTGTCAGTGCCAATTTGTTGATTGCTGCTAAGATTTCTTCCATCTCTTGTTAAATAATCTGCAAGAAAATTCTTTTTAGTTTCTATATATTCAATCTTGAAATCAAATTTTGCTATTTCAGATAGTATACTTAGTATGTTTCTCGTTTGTATTTTATCTTTTATATTCCTATTTTTTATCCATTGATAGGATACTAAATTATCTGTTCTAATAATTATTTCTCCTTCAGAAATATATAATTCGTATGCTTTTAATGCATAATATATTGCTAATAATTCATTTCTATTTATTTCCCATTTTTCATGTTGTTCTTTCCATGTTCCTGAATGATATCTACATATAGTTTCTTCTTTTGTTTTTTGACATTTAAATTTTAGTATGCTTGCGTATGCTTCTTTACTTGCGTCTGATTCTATAATCCATATGTATCTGGTTGCTTTGTTTGGGTACCTTTGTGGTTTTATATTTTTTATACAGTAATCTATTATTTCTTTTACATCTTTTGTATCTTTTTCTGACCATTGCCATATCTGTTCATCTTTTGTTCTAAGTTTATTTTGTATTCTTCTTATTTTTGTGGCTAGATTTGGTACAAAGCTTCTGATTTGGTTTAATAATCCCAGTAATGCTTGTAGGCCTCTTTTGTTATTGCAGTTAGATTTTTGTTCTATCATTTTCTTTACTATATGTTCTTGTATTTCTACTTCATGCATATCTATTTTCATTCCTAAAAATTCTATTCTTTCTTTCAGCAATTCTGTTTTCTTTTTGCTAATAGCTAATCCTGCTTCTATCACTATTTTTTTAAATATTTTTATATGTTTAATATGGTCTTCTATATTTTTTGAGAATATTAATATATCATCTATGTATACTACTATGAATTCGTAGTATTTTCGAAATATTGAATCCATATATTGTTGATAAATACTTGGGCTATTTTTGTATCCAAATGGAAGTACGTTCCATTCATAATATCCATTTGTGGTACTAAATGCTGTATATTTCTTACTTTCTTCTTCTAGTTTTATATGGTAAAACCCTGATTTACAATCAAATTTGCTAAAATATTTTGCTTGTATAGCTCTTTGTATTAATATGTCTTTATTTGGTATAGGGTATTTTGTAGTAGTAGTTTTCTTATTTAGATCTGTATAATCTACAACCATCCTGGTTTTTCCTCTTTTTATTTCACTATGTTTGCATACAATAAAGGCTGGACTATTATGGTTTCTTTCTTGGTTTGGATCTATTTCTCTTATAAATCCATTTTTTATCATCTCAGTTATATGTATCTCAAATTCTTTTTCATCTCCTGGTTGGTATTTCATAGGTTTTTTATAGACTCTTAAATCTGGTTTTATCAATTCTATTTTTGCTACTGGTTTTCTTTTTTCCCAATATTATAATGGGTCTTCTGTATATATTTCTTCAAGTAATTCTTCCATAGCTTGCTTTGTATTTTCCTTTTCATATTCTTCTCTTGTTTGTATTTTGTAACATATACTCATTAGATGTATTCTTCCATCACCTTTGTTTTTCAACATTTGTGTTACTTTGGGAGTTCCTTTTTCCCATGGTTCACATATTCTTTCTTTTGGATAATATACTCTATAATTTGGATATTTTATTCCATTTTTTGTAAATAATATTCTATCTTTGTCTATTTCTATAGGTAGATATGTGTCATAGAAGGATGCTCCTATTAGGAAATCAATTCCTTCTAATTTATATGCGTATATTCTTGGTATTTTAAATTCTTCTTTTGCTATTTTCATAACTACATTTTCTGCTATTCCATCTGCTTTAGATTTTTCTCCTCCTATTCCTGTAATTATAACATCTGTATTTTTCCATTTATGATCTGGTAATGTTTCTTTTTTACATAAGCACGTTGTTGCTCCTATATCTAATAATCCATGATATATTCTTGAATTATAATTAGGTATCTCTATTTTGATTATCATATAGGGTAGTTTTGTTCTATTCATTATTTGTTACTGGATAATCTTCTCCGTTTGAAATTTTCCTTTGTGCTTCTGTAGAATTTAGTAAAAATCGTTTATGTATATTCTTGGTTATATCTTCTATATGTAGTTTGACTCTTGGAATTTCTTTTCTTATATAGTCTCCTATTGTTATTCCCAAATATTTGTTATCTATATTATATGGGGCTACTTGATCTAAAAAATTTATTCCAAGTAATATTTGTTTATGTTTTTCGAGTAGTTCCATTGGCTCTACTGAGGCTGTAATTTCCACAGAAAATGTTAGCCAATCTTTTCCTTCAAAATATATTGTCATTTTTGCTATTTTGTTTATTTTGATCTTTTTGTTATTACAATCTCGATATATTTGTTCTGTAATATTTGTAGTTGGTAGATTATATTTTTGTACTAATTCTTCTGGGATGTATGATCTGGCTGCTCCAGTATCTATTAATATTGGATGGAATTGTTTATCCTTCTTTTCTCCAATTCTTCCTATTATATGATATTGTTCATATGTATCTTCTAATTTAACTTTTGTTATTAGTTGGCTACTTGTACTTGCTATGTCTTTTTGACATAATATATCTTTTATTTCTTCAATCTGTATTGTACTTGGTGTAGCTCTTTCATCTTTTTGTATTAGTTCTTGGAATAATGGGTCTACTATTAGATTATCATTAAAACTTTTGAGATTCTTTACTTCATGCTTGTTGCTTAGTATATATGCTTTTCTCATTCTGATAGAAAATATTTTTGAATTTTCTACCATTTCTATATTTTTTAGATTCCATGTCATTCCGATTGCTTTTTCTTTATTTCTATCTTCTTCACTGATGCTGTAATTTAATAATGTTCTAAATTTGACAACTTGGTACATTAGATTTCCTTGTAATTTTGCTATTATAGCTCCTTCTGCTGGACTCTTTATCCTTTCATCTAGTAGAGTAATTTCGATTGGTGTATCTATTCCTTCTCTAAAATATGCCTTAATTATGATTTCTATACCAATAAAATGTATGTTTCGTATATTTTTTCTATCTTTTTCTGGTATTTTCGATAAGTCTCTTTCGAAAAAACTTTGGTTGTATAATGGTGTAACGACCCGACCGGTCGTTTTAGAAAATTTCGCCCCAATCCCTAATTTAACTGTTTCCCTAGGTTCATTTATGCTATTGTGGTTTGCCGGGAGAGTCGGTCCTGAAATTTGGAGTATTTTGGGACACTTAGTCCCTAAATGAGAGCTTTAAAGATAGAAAATGGTCCAAAACCAGAACAGTGTTAAGACGATCTCGGAACGGAAATATGAAGGTTCCATTAGCTTTGTTAGGTGATTTCGGGGTTGGGAGCGTGTCCGGAATGTATTTTGGAGGTCCGTAGCTCAATTGGGCTTGAAATGCCGAAGGTTGAAATTTCGGCGAATCTGAACGATAGGTGAGATTTTGATCCGGGGGTCGGAATGGAATTCCGACAATTTCTGTAGCTTCATTATGTGATTTTGGATATGTCCGCAAATTTTCAGGTCATTCGGACGTCGTTTGGTTGGGTTTTAGATCGAATGCGCAATTTGGAAAGCTTTATGAAATTTAGGCTTGAATTAGATGTGAATTATTGATTTTTGATGTTATTTTGGCGATTTGATCGCGCGAGCAAGTTCGTATGATGTTTTTGAGTTAGTGTGCATATTTGGTTTGGAGCCCCGAGGGCTCGGGTGAACTTTGGATAGGCCACAAGATCAATTTCTCATGTTAGAAGTTGCTGTCTGCAACTGGTCTGCAGAGTTCGCAAATGCGAACTCCCCACTATTCTGCAGAGTTCGCAAATGCGAACAATAGTTCGCAAATGCGAACTCCCTCATATTGTGCCTGTGTTCGCAAATGCGAACGATAGTTCGCAAATGCGAACTTGACCCTACTGTGCCTGTGTTCGCAAATGCGAACTCGACACTATTCTGACTGTGTTCGCAAATGCGAACAATTGTTCGCAAATGCGAACACTGCCCTTCCTAGCCTTGTTCGCAAATGCGAACATATGTTCGCAAATGCGAAGCCCCCAGCTTTGCCTTGGCTTCGCAAATGCGAACAAAAGTTCGCAAATGCGAACTTCCCAGCCTTAGCTTATTTTTCAAACTCCAGAAATTGGTCGGGGTTCGCAATTGCGAACCCATGTTCGCAAATGCGAACACAGAGACCTGTAAATCACGATTTCCAGCTTTAATATTCACATTTCACAACCCAAAAACACCCATTTGCGATTATTCACGGATTCCTTCTTCTTCAAAACAATTGTAAGTCACTTTTTACTTAATTCTTTCAATTCTTAACATCATTATACATGTTTTCAATAGAAATCAAAGGTTTTCATGGTAGAATTCCTTGTTTTTGTTAGAAAATAGGGTTTTTCATAAATTGGGGAATTGGACCTCGAATTGAGGTCCGATTTTGAAACAAATCATATACATGAACTCGTGGGGGATGGGTAACCGGATTTTGGTCCTAACCCCGAGTTCCGACCATGTGGGCCCGGGGTCGAAATTCACTATTCCGGGCAGAATGTTGTAAAGTTGTAATTGGCCTTAGGAATTTGTTTGTTGGGTAGTATTGATGATATTAATTCAATGGTGTATAGATACGATTGGATTGGAGCCAAATTTGAAAGGAAAAGGCATTGCCACGGATTGAATTGTTCGTAAACATCGAGGTAAGTGGCTTGTCTAACTTCGTGTGGGGGACTTTCACCCCTAGGATATTATTGTGATACTTTAAATGCCTTGTACGCGAGGTGACGGGCGTGTACATGCGCTGGTTGTTGAACACATACTTTACTCAAAATGTTCAATGAGTGATATTCTTGTTTTTACTTGTTAAATTCGATATTCCTACCCGGTAGTAGTTAGAAAAGCATAATTAGATAGAATCTAACTGTCTAGCTGCTTAATTGACTTACTTAAGTTTTTCTTGGTAATCGCTGGCACTGTTTATCGGCGAAGTTATCGTTAAGCATATTATACTTCTTTCTGTGTATTCCTTTACTTGCTGTGGTTGTGGACTACGGGTTCAATTCCCGAGATCCCGAGATTTATGAAATATGGACTACGGGTTCAATTCCCGAGATCCCGAGATTATTAAAATATGGACTACGGGTTCAATTCCCGAGATCCTGAGATTATTGAAATATGGACTACGGGTTCAATTCCCGAGATCCTGAGATTATTGAAATATGGACTACGGGTTCGATTCCCGAGATCCTGAGATTATTGAAATATGGACTACGGGTTCGATTCCCGAGATCCTGAGATTATTGAAATATGGACTACGGGTTCGATTCCCGAGATCCTGACTTATTGGTAGGGACTGCGGGTTCGATTCCCGGAGATCCTGAGTTATTGAGATATTATTGAAACATGGGCTGCGGGTTCGATTCCCGGAGACCCAGGGGTACTGAGAATGGGACTGTGGGTTCAATTCCCATAGATCCTGGATTCGTTTATTTGAGTTGGTTATTTGTTATTAGCTTGATTGTAGACAGTTTCAGTAAACATCGTAATGTTGTTATTTCGGAAATTATTGTTATTATCTGTTAAACCGTTTATTTTGTTATCATCATATTATTATTGTTTCTCAGTAGGGCCCTGACCTACCTCGTCACTACTCCATCGAGGTTAGGCTTGGCACTTACTGAGTACCGCCGTGGTGTACTCATGCTACTCTTCTGCACACTTTTGTTGTGCAGATCCAGGTACATCAGAGGAGGCTCGTACTAGGTGATTCTGCAGCTTTCTGGGAGACTTCGAGGTATGATCTGCTATGTCCGCGGATCCGGAGGCTTCCCTTCTATTCTAGTATTACTAGTTGACATTTTTCTTCATTTCGTTGTTAGATACTCTTTACACATAGAGCCACAGTTGTATTTCTCTTTTAGTCTGTGTTACCGTGGGGTTCCGGATCTTGGTAGTGTTTTATTTATTGTGAGACGGATGTATGTGCCAAACGGCACGGATTACATACCTTTTATGTTATTTTTCGCTGTTTCTTATTTAAGTATTTATAACTTATAGATTCCGCAATGTGTTAGGCTTACCTAGTCGTGGGGACTGGGTGCCATCACGACATGTTCACAATTGGTGAACTAGGGTCGTGACAAGTTAGTATCAGAGCTCTAGGTTCAGAGGAGTCACGGGACACAAACCGGTTACTTAGAGTCTCGCTGATCGATACGGAGACGTCTGTATTTATCTACGAGGGGCTATGTAACTGTTTAGGAAACTCTTCATTTCTTTTGGATTCCTTGTCGTGCGACATTTTTGACATCAAAAATCTAAACTACTGCTTTCTATTCTCTCACAGATGGTGAGGACACGATCTACTCGCGATGATCAGGTACCCGCGCCCCCTGTTGCCGCCGTCAGAGGCCGGGGCCGAGGTAGAGGATGAGGACGCGCCCGAGGTGCAGCCACAGCACCCGCGCGCGCTGCCGCTGAGGTGCCACAGGTAGACCAGGTTGGAGCGCAAGCACCTGGTACACCGACTACAACTGCTACTACTCCAACACTACGGGAGACCCCGGCCCGGTTCATGAGTATGTATACCACTTTAGCTCGGGCGGGATTGCTTCCTCTCGTCGCGCGCTACATCTCGGGCCGGGGGAGGGGCCCGGACTCCCACGGCCGTTACACCTGAGCGGCGTGTGCCGGTGGGACAGGTTCCGGATGTTTTGGTTATACCTCCCGCCGCCCCCAGCACGGCCCGGAGGTGGACCGACTGCCTCCGAGGACGAGCAGCGTAGGTTGGAGAGGTTCAAGAAATATGACCCTCCGGTGTTTAGTGGTTTGGCTTCGGATGATGCATTGGGTTTTCTAGAGGAGTGTCATCATATTCTTCGTACTATGGGGATTGTGGAGACCAGCGGGGTTTCCTTTACTGCTTTTCAGCTTCGTGGGCCGCTTATGATTGGTGGCGCACGTATGAGTTGGATAGTCCAGATGAGCCCGCTTCATTGACTTGGACGCAGTTTTCGGATCTGTTTTTGAGGGAGTTTGTTCCATAGAGCCTTAGGGATTCTTGGCGCTCGGAGTTTGAGCGGTTGCGACAGGGCTCCATGTCAGTATCGGAGTATGCTATCAGTTTCACCCGCCTAGCCAGGCATGCACCAGCTTTGGTAGCCACGGTTCGGGAGCGAGTGCGGAGATTTATTGAGGGCCTTGTTCCGCCTATCCGATCCAGAATGGCCAGAGAGCTTGAGACAGATATATCTTATCAGCAGGCAGTTAGCATTGCCAAGAGGATCGAGAGTATGCTCCCTAGAGAGCGGAGGGAGAGAGAGGCCAAGAGGTCTCGTGAGTCGGGTCATTTATCTGGTGCCCGCACTTCATCAGCCGGTCGTTTTGGCAGAGGTTATTCCGGTCGACCAGTTCACTCGGCATTGCCTGCAGCCGGTAGTACTCCAGGTCTTCCAGCATCTTAGGAGCCTTATTATGCTCCCCCAGTTTCCAGTGCACCTCCTACGCGGGGTCCTTCCAGGGGTCAGACTAGTGGGGGTGAGGTCGGTCAGTCACATCCACCGCGTCCTCCCAGAGCTTGTTTTGAGTGCGGGGATACTCGCCACCTGGTTAGAGAGTGCCCCAGGGGCAGGAGATGAGCCCCTCATCAATCATCACAGCATCCGCGTGGTTCTCAGGGCCAGCAGGCTATCATTCCAGCCCCAGCTGCCACTCCACCTGCCCAGCCAGCCAGAGGCGGGGGTCAGGGTTCCAGAGGCCGCCCTCGAGAGGGGGGACAGGCCAGATTCTATGCTATTCCTGATCGCGCTGCGGCTGTTGCATCTGACTCTGTTATCACAGGTATTATTATGGTTAGTCACAGGGAGGCATCGGTTCTATTCGACCCTGGTTCCACTTTTTCATATGTGTCTTCTTACTTTGCTTCTCATCTGGGTGTGCCTCGGGATTCTTTGAGTGCCCCCATTTATGTTTCCACTCCGGTGGGTGATTCTTTGGTCGTGGACCGTGTATATCGGTCGTGTTTGGTTACCATTTGTGATTTTGAGACCAGAGCGGATCTATTGCTGCTCGGGATGGTCGATTTTGATATTATTCTGGGCATGGACCGGTTGTCGCCCCATTATGCTATTCTTGATTGTCACGCCAAGACCGTGACGCTGGCTATGCCAGGCATTCCACGTATTGAGTGGAGTGGTACTCTAGATCACACCCCTAGCCGTGTTATCTCTTTTCTCAGAGCTCAGCGTATGGTTGAGAAGGGGTGTGCTGCTTATCTAGCTTATGTGCGGGACGTCAGTATTGACACTCCCTCTATTGATTCTGTTCATGTGGTACGTGACTTTGCTGATGTATTTCCAGCTGATCTTCCGGGCATGCCACCCGACCGAGATATTGACTTTGCTATTGACTTGTTGCCGGGCACTCAGCCCATTTCTATTCCACCGTACCGTATGGCTCCTCCCGAGCTGAAGGAGTTGAAGGATCAGTTACAGGAGTTATTGGGCAAGGGTTTTATTCGACCCAGTGTCTCGCCTTGGGGTGCTCCTGTATTATTTGTGAAGAAAAAGGACGGTTCTATGCGTATGTGTATTGACTATCGTCAGCCGAATAAGGTTACAGTGAAGAACCGGTATCCTTTGCCCCGTATTGATGATTTATTTGACCAGTTACAGGGCGCACAGGTGTTTTCTAAGATTGATTTGCGCTCTGGGTATCACCAGCTGAAGATTCGGGAGCCAGATATCCCGAAGACCGCCTTCAGGACCCGGTATGGTCACTATGAGTTCCTCGTGATGTCTTTTGGGTTGACTAATGCCCCAGCAGCATTTATGCATTTGATGCACAGTGTGTTCAGGCCTTATCTGGACTCGTTCGTGATTGTCTTCATTGATGATATTCTAGTATATTCCCGGAGCCGGGAAGAGCACGAGCAGCATTTGAGGATAGTGCTTCGGATTCTGAGGGAGAAGCAGCTTTATGCCAAGTTCTCTAAATGTGAATTCTGGTTGAGTTCAGTGGCATTTTTGGGCCATGTGCTGTCGAGGGATAGTATTCGAGTAGATCCGAGGAAGGTGGAGGCCGTGCAGAGTTGGCCCAGACCCTCCTCTGCTACTGAGATTCACAGTTTCCTTGGTTTGGCGGGCTATTACCGTCGTTTTGTAGAGGGGTTCTCTTCGATTGCAGCACCTATGACTAGATTGACCCAAAAGGGTGCCCCTTTTCGGTGGACAGACGAGTGTGAGGTGAGCTTTCAGAAGCTCAAGACAACTTTGACTTCGGCCCCTATATTGATGTTGCCTACAGGTTCGGGGTCCTATACTGTATATTGTGATGCCTCACGAGTGGGACTCGGTGCGGTATTGATACAGGACGGTAGGGTGATTGCCTACGCGTCGAGACAGCTGAAGGTGCATGAGAAGAACTACCCTGTTCATGATTTGGAGCTAGCTGCCATTGTTCACGCCTTGAAAATTTGGCGTCATTATTTATATGGGGTTCCTTCGGAGATCTACACTGATCACCGGAGCTTGCAGCACTTGCTTAAGCAGAAGGACCTGAATATGCGTCAGAGGAGATGGTTGGAACTACTGAAGGACTATGATATTACTATTCTCTATCATCCGGGCAAGGCTAATGTGGTTGCCGATGCCTTGAGTCGTCGGGCGAAGAGTTTGGGGTTTGGCATATCTACCAGCTTCGGAGAGGCCTATGGCGATGGATGTTCATGCTTTAGCCAGGCAGTTTGTTAGACTGGATCTTTCGGAGCCCAGCCGGGTTCTAGCTTGTGTGGTTTCTCGGTCTTCTCTATTTGACCGCATCGGGGAGCGTCAGTTCGACGACCCTCATTTGCTTGTCCTTCAGGATAGAGTTCGGCGTGGTGATGCTCGGGATGTTACCATCGGGGATGATGGAATTATGAGGATGCAGGGCCGTATCTGTGTGCCCAATGTAGATGATCTTCGAGAGCTGATTCTAGCAGAGGCCCATAGTTCGCGGTATTCCATCCATCCGGGAGCCGCGAAGATGTATCAGGACTTGAAACAGCATTACTGGTGGAGGCGGATGAAGAGGGATATAGTTGATTATGTTTCCAGATGCCTCAACTGCCAGCAGGTGAAGTATGAACATCAGCGTCCGGGTGGATTGATGCAGCAGATTGAGATTCCAGAGTGGAAATGGGAGCGCATCACCATGGACTTTGTATCCGGGCTTCCACGGACTGTTAGGAAGTTTGATTCCATTTGGGTTATTGTGGATCGGCTGACCAAGTCCGCCCATTTTATACCGGTGAGCACTACTTATTCATCGGAGCGACCGGCGGAGATCTATATCAAGGAGATAGTTCGGCTGCATGGTATTCCAGTTTCCATCATTTCAGATAGAGGCACTCAGTTCACTTCACGGTTCTGGAGAGCTGTACAGCAGGAGTTAGGTACTCGGGTGGAGCTGAGCACAGCATTTCACCCCCAGACTGATGGGCAGTCCGAGCGCACTATTCGGATTTTGGAGGATATGCTCCGTGCGTGCGTGATTGAGTTTGGAGGTTCATGGGATCACTTCTTGCCACTGGCGGAGTTTGCTTATAACAACAACTACCAGTCTAGTATTCAGATGGCACCGTACGAGGCCCTATATGGTAGGAGGTGCGGGTCTCCCGTGGGTTGGTTTGAGCCGGGCGAGGCCAGGTTGCTAGGTACTGATATGGTTCAGGAGGCTATGGACAAGGTCAAGGTGATTCAGGACAGACTTCGTGCAGCCCAGTCTAGAGAGAAGAGTTATGCGGACAAGAAGGTTCGCGATGTGGCTTTTATGGTTGGTGAGCGGGTTCTGCTTCGAGTCTCGCCCATGAAGGGCGTTATGAGGTTTGGAAAGAAAGGGAAGCCGAGTCCTAGATTTATTGGCCCTTTTGAGATTTTGAGGCGTGTTGGGGAGGTTGCTTATGAGTTGGCCTTACCTCCCGGCCTAGCCGGAGTTCACCCCGTATTTCATGTCTCCATGCTCCGGAGATACCATGGTGACCCGTCGCATGTGTTGGATTTCACATCCGTTCAGCTAGACAAAGATCTGTCTTATGTTGAGGAGCCAATAGCCATTCTAGACAGGCAAGTCAGAAAGCTAAGGTCAAAGAACATCGCTTCGGTAAAGGTTCAGTGGCGGGGCCAGCCGGTCGAGAAGGCGACTTGGGAGACCGAGCAGGATATGCGCAGCCAGTACCCTCATCTTTTCACTACTCCAGGTATGTTTTCTATTGTAACGACCCGGCCCGTCGTTACGGGAATTTCCACCCCGTTACCTTGCATTTACATATATTATGCTTTTAAAACAGTATTAGAGTATATCGGGTGAGTTAGGAGTGATTCGGATTAAAAATGAAACAAATAGCATGTTTGAAGAAAGCTTGAATATGAAAAGTCAACCAAGAGTTGACTATTGAGTTAGAGTGCTCGGAACCGGATTCTGATGGTTCGACTAGTTCCGGGGGATCATTTATGACTTAGGAGAACAATCGGAATTGAATTCGGAGGTCCGGTGTAGTTTTAAGCTTGAATTGGCGAATGTTGAATTTTGGCGAAAACCGGATGGTAGGTGATATTTTGATCCGGGGGTTGGAATGGAATTCCGACAATTTCTGTAGCTTCGTTATGTAATTTTGGATATGTCTGCAAATTTTCAGGTCATTCGGACATCGTTTGACCGGGTTTTGGATTGAATGTGAGTTTTGAATGTTTTGAAGAAACTTAGGCTTGAATCCGTGGTTAATTGGTGATTTTGATGTTTAGTATGATGTTTTTATGATTGGAACAAGTCCGTATCATGTTTTGGGGTATGTTGGTGGTTTTCGTTGGGGTCCCGGGGGCCTCGGGATGGATTCGGACCATCAAACGGACCATTTTTGGAAGAAAAGAGAAAACCTGATTGCTGTCATAAACGCAGCAGACATTTGCTCTCCGCGATCGCGGGGAGGGGGATGCGATCGCGTAGAGCCGGGGGCTAGGGCATCGCGATCGCAGGGTAACCAGTCGCGATCGCGTAGAATTAAACGGGTGTATATCGCGATCGCATGCTTATCTACGCAATCGCGTAGAAGAAGAAATGGGTCCAAGGGAAATGTGCTACGCGATCGCAGGAATGAAGGACACGATCGCGTGAAGCAGGGTGATTGTGCATCGCGATCGCGTGAAGGATGTCGCGATCGCGTGAGGCCGAGATTTTGAGCATCGCGATCGCGTGAAGAAGATCGCGATCGCGTAGAAGAATCAGTTATGGCAGTGAATTTAATCCAGAAACAGAGAGCTACGGGTTCATTAACCCAAAACACACATTTGAGCCCTAGAGAGAAGAAAACTCGAGGAAATCACTGAGAAGTCATTGGGTATTCGTCGGAGGTAAGATTCTTGACTCAAAAACATCAATTTATGGTAGTATTAACATCAATCTTCATGAAATTGGGTTGAAATCTTGAAGAAATGTGGCCTAAGTATTAAAAACGGGATTTTTGGATTTGGAAGGTCATTTGAACTCCGATTTCGATAAATTTTATATGCACGGACTCGTGGCGAGATAAGGATCGCGTTGGTACTAATTTCGGAATTTTCCGAGCAGTGGGGCCCGGGGTCGGGTTTTACCAACTTAGTGTAATTTTGCGAATTTCATATAGATTGAAGTGGGTTATGATTCTTTGACCCGTAATTGATATAATTATTGTTATTTGACTAGATTCTACACACGAGGCATCGAAATTCAAAGGAAAAGGCATCGCGGACGATTCTACGACCGGCTAGAGGTGAGTAGTTTGTGTATATTGTAGCCTGAGGGTTCGAAACCCCGGCTTAGCACAGTGTGACGCTAATAGGGCGTGGTTCGCACACCGTGGCAGGTGCGGGATTTGATTGTGATTGGGGATTGAGACTTGGTCCATCCCGGGAATGAATAATATGATGTTAGTGTTGGAAATACACTGTATTTGCTATATTTGTGGGATGTAAGCCTTGTTTGGGGCCTTGTGCCGATCTGTAGCGTCCTTAGAGGACAATATTTATGTGATAGCTAAAATTGCTTAAATCACTGATCTCAGTCCTGGAAATTGAAATCACACTTTTGAAATGCTAAGTCACCGGCTTCTACAAATCTAATAAAGATAAAAGTATTTTTCATAAATTATGAATTGAGAACTGGAACTAAGGATAATGAATTGTTTTGTGACTTATTTGCTTATTGTGGACTGAGCATGGGATCGGGCTGCACGCCGCAGTGGTTGATATGAGGATCGGGCTGCACGCCGCAGCAGTATTGCGCTTGGGCTGTAGGAGCCCCTCCGGAGTCCGTACACACCCCCAGTGAGCGCCGTCGACGTTAAATTGGATCGGGCTACACGCCGTAGCGGTTATGTGCATTGCATTGCATCCGTATTTGTTGAATTACTCTGTGGTAGCTGTATTGTATTGTTGTTGCTAGTTCGTAGGAGAATCGGACTGTAGTGTAGCTTCATATTGTGGTATTTTTGTGGATTTCTTACTGTCAACTACATATATATATTTGTTACTCACCGAGTACTTAGTACTCACCCCTACTCCCTGCACCTTTTGTGTGCAGACTCAGGTACTCAGGAGCAGTAGACGGGAAATTCCAGCGGTTGCGGTGTCATATCGGGTTGCTGAGGTAGCTGCCTACGTTCGCAGAGCCTAGCTTCTCCTCTTATTCCAGTTGTTATTGTATATTTTGTATTCAGACTTGAGTACTGTAACGACCCGACCCGTCGTTACGGGAATTTACCACTCCGTCATGTTGCAATTACATGTTTTATGCTTTTATGTTAGTGTTAGGGTCTATCGGGTGATTTAGGAGTGATTTGGATTGAAAATGAGGCATATAGCCTTTTTGAAGGAGACTTGAATAAGGAAAGTCAACCCGGAGTTGACTATTTGGTTAGAGGGCTCGGAATCGGATTCTGATGATTTGGTTCCGGAAGGTGATTTGTGACTTAGGAGAGCAATCGGAATTGAATTCGGAGGTCCGGTGTAGAAATAGGCTTGAATTGGCTAAGGTTGAATTTTGGCGAAATCCGAACGGTAGGTAAGATTTTGATCCGGGGGTCGGAATGGAATTCCGACAGTGGCAGTAGCTTCGTTAGGTGATTTTGGATGTGCCTGCAAAATTTCAGGGTCATTCGGACGTCGTTTGGTCGGGTTTTTGATCGAATGTGTAATTCGGAAAGTTTTAAGAAATTTAGGCTTGAATCCGTGTGTAATTGGTGATTTTGATGTTTAGGGTGGTGTTTTTATGATTGGAACAAGTTCGTATCGTATTTTGGAGTATGTTGGTGGTTTTCGTTGGGGTCCCGGGGGCCTCGGGATGAATTCGGGGTCCAAACGGACCAATTTGTGCCAAAAGGCACTGCTGTTCTGCTGCAATAATTGCAGAGAATTTTTGTTCATCGCGATCGCGGGAGGTGTGATGCGATCGCGTAAGGTCGACGGGTTGTGCATCGCGATCGCGTGGTGATGTCTGCGATCGCGTAGGTCAAAGGCGGAATGCAGTGCGATCGCGATTGGTTTCACGCGATCGCGTAAGGTCAAGTCCGGATGCAATGCGATCGCGTGGATGGAGTTGCGATCGCGTAGGGATCTTCTGTTGTTCACTGCGATCGCGTGCCAAAGGCTGCGATCGCGTAGAGGAAAATTCAGGCCCCAGGGATTTGTGCATCGCGATCGCGTGCCAAAGGCTGCGATCGCGTAGAGCAAATTGCTCTGGCAGTGAGTTTAATTACAGAACATTTTACATACGGGTTTCATTCATGAACCCTCCATTTTTGAGTTCCAAGAGAAGAAATTGACGGGAGATTGCTGGGAAATCATCGGGGTTTCGTCGGAGGTAAGTTTATGGCTTAATTACATCATTTTAACATGAAATCCTTGGTTAATTCCCTGTAAATGGAAGATTAATTGTGGGTTTGAGCCCTAGGCCTAAATTTAAGAAAAACACTGATTTGAGTGGGCAAATGGAGTCCGATTTTGGTAAATTTTATATGTATGGACTCGTGGCGAGACGAGGGTTCCAGAAATGTGAATTTCGTAAATTTTCGGAATGTGGGCTCGGGGCTCGGGTTTTGGCAACTTTGGGAATTTTGATGTAAATTGAGTTATTTCGAATGGGTTGTGTTTAATTAGCCTATATTGATGTATTCTCATTGATTTTGAGCAGATTCGGCATTCAAGATGATTAAATTGCGAGGCGAGCGCAAGACGGATTAAGGCTTCTATCGGATCGAGGTGAGTGGTGGTAGTAAATAATGTACTGAGGGTTTGAAACCCCGTACTAGCACTTTACAGTGCTATATTGAGATGAGACACGCGTTCTATGACGGGCGTGGTGACATTGCGATAGGGGGTTCGGACTTAGTCCTTCCCGGCTAATAGAATACTGTGTTGTACGACTGTTAATGAGGTTATAACTGTACAATTGGGCTAATAGCCATGTTTGGGGCCTTGTGCCGATCTGTAGAGCATTAGGGAACCTATAGAGCTAGGTGACCTTTATATCGTGTTGGAAATATACACTCAGCCATAGCTCTAGCCGTATAGCATAATATGAGCCCGTACTAGATGTGTACATTGAGAGAGATTATCTAGGGTGGAATTCCCTGTTCTAGCTGAGTGGGCCTGAAAGGCCAAGTCTATACCGATTGAGATGAGATAGGGTCAAGGACCCACTATGAGATGTTACATTGGGCCCGAAAGGCCAAGTCTATATTGACTGAGACAGGGTCTAGGACCCACTGTGATAAATTATATTGGGCCTGAGAGGCCAAGCATATATTGACTGGGATAGGGTCGAGGACCCATTATGAGGTAGTATATATATATACCTACATTGGATCGGGCTGCACGCCGCAGCAGTATATATGTTGGATCGTACTGCACGCCGCAGTAATATACATGTGATATACATGTAATATACATGTGGGACGGACTGCACGCCGCAGTATTATTGCGCTTGGGCTGTAGGAGCCCCTTCGGAGTCTGAGTCTGCACACATTCTCAGTGAGCGCTGGTGTATTATGGGATCGGGCTGCACGCCGCAGCAGTATGGTTATATATGTATATATATATATATTGGATCGGACTGCACGCCGCAGTAATATATGTGTGGATCGGGCTGCACGCCGCAGTATCATAGCGCTTGGGCCTAGGGAGCCCCTCCGAAGTCTGTATACACCCCTAGTGAGCGCCGTCGACGTTAAATGGAGCGGGCTGCGCGCCGCAACGGTATATGTATTGGAGCGGGCTACGCGCCGCAGTATCATACTTATTCATATTCATATATATACTAAAATACTGATATGATATAGACATATGTATATGTCTCCATATATTGAGATAGTTGTATACCGTAGTGGTATGAGTGAGAATGTGGTCAGTGTGGGACCTAGATGGCATAGATGTGGACCGGATATTGGGGGTATTCATTATAGTGATGACTTACCTGTGAGGTTACCCTTAGAACTGTATAGTGATAGTACAGGTGTTCTCACTTCCAGTCGTTGTTTACTATTGTTACTCACTGAGTTGAAATATACTCACCCCACTCCCCCGCGTTTTTTTGTGTGTGCAGATATACAGGATTAGGGGGGCAGTTGAGCTATTGCAACTGCTTGTGTTATCGCCATTCTATGGAGACTTCGAGGTAGCTGCCGACGTCCGCAGGACCCGATATTTCTTCCTACTGTCTTTGATTATGTATTGTTATTTCTTTCCGCTCCGAGCTTTGGTTGTAAACCTTATTACACTTATGTTCTTTAGAGGCTCATGACTCTTGACCCTTCGGTCTATGGGAGTTGGCACGTGTTGGGACTTGGTTCCCTGTTTTAAATATATCTATCACTGTTGTGCTTAAATTGGATAAAGTGAGCTTGTGGCTCCATGGTTATTGTTGATTGGTCGGGCTGGTCTAGCAGCAGTGTGCTGGGCGCCATCACGACCGGATTTGGGGTCGTGACAAGTTGGTATCGGAGCCTAGGTTTACTAGGCCTCACGAGTCTTGAGCCGGTTAGTAGAGTCTTGTGGATCGGTTTGGGGACGCCTGTACTTATCCTCGGGAGGCTGCGAACCTTTAGGAAACACTTCACATTTCTTGGAATTCTTATCGTGCGTACTTGATTCAGATTGAGATATAATTTTGAAATTCCTTCCGTACGTTTGTGTACGCATCGAGCGCTCAGTAATATAATTGACTTATGGCTTGCAATTCCCCGATCGAGGGGCGAGATATAATCTCCATGAATTTATGTTGGGCCAGTTGGGAGGACTCGAGGCCAGATCCTTGTCCATGGCTTGAGCACCAAGGTACTAATTTCGCGAGCCGGTATTATGAAGTTCATACGATCGGTATTGATCTTTATTGTGATTTGATATGTAGCCCTAGCTATGAGCGTGAGAAATATTTCCATCGTCTCTTAATTGGAAGGTAAAGTGCCTTATTTGTAGTGGAACAAGTTTAAACTCAGGAAGACTAAAATGATTATGCTATATGTATCCTGGTGGAAGGTATTGTGCTGAAATGCTAAATTGAGGCGAGGTAGGTGGGTTGATTCTCATGTGTAATTGAAAGGTATTGATATGTGTTATGATTCGAGCAGATACATCGCAGGTTCAAGTATAAATTGTGATAATATGATTCGTATAGTATTGATATTTAATGTTGTTGAAATACATTGTGATATCTTGTTGAGTTGTGGGTGTATTGCTAGGGTGGTTTGGTGATTCTCTGGCAGGTGGATAGGCCAATTTGCAAAGGAAACTCTGTCGAAATTTTTGGAAAATTTGGGACTTAGAAAGATTGTCACCTAAAGAGTGGGCGTAACTGTTGTGTGTGAATGAATGCAAGAATTGCAAAAGAGTTAATATTTCTGATGATTCGAATCTTCGCCGAAGCTTGCAAATGACTTGAGTTCAATCTAACTAGAACTTTGCGGTATCATTGGAGTAAGAAGGCTATGAGTGGCTAAAAGTGCTTTGATGTATGGCTCCGAGCTAAGTTGGGGAGGTTGCTATTGATTAACTAATTGCACTATTGTGTGCTATGTGATTCTGTCTCTAAGTATGTTGGGAAAATTCTGATAAGGTTTATGGTGCTTCGTAGATTTGAAGAAATACTAGGATGTTTTGAACTACTGTTGGTAGAGAATGTTCGGTGTATAGAAAGGAAAGATAGCGAATTGTACCTGTAAGTAATCATGTTCTGCGATGTCAGAGTTCTAACAAAAAACGAGTGGTTCTACTCAATAGGACAGTTGAATTACAGCTGAATAAGGGTGAATGATGCCCGAGAATGGTTTTGCAGTGTTCAAGATTTTACTTGTAACAGTCAGGTGTCTCAAAATTTTGCATGTGGCTAAAGATGGTGGTTTCGTTAGAAGAGATCGGTACTTGTGTTATATTATGTGAAGGATGGGATTCTATGTAATCCGTATTGGAAGGTAATGATAACGAATTCAAATCGCAAGAGGTTCTTCAAAATAAAGTATTGTGGGATGTGATCCTTCTGGAAATATTGAGAGAGTATTCTGTGGCCTATGTGCCTTAGACTGTGTGGTCTTATGTATGAATCTCGTGTGGTAACATAAGTTGATGTATTGTGGTCCTTCAGTAAAGGAGAATATGAAATTAAAGATGAATCAGAAAGGAAACTGGATAAATGGAACAACTTGTTAATAAACCGAAGCGGTATGATAAAGAATACGACTAATTCCTGGTATGTGGTTGAAGTAATGAGTCTTGTAGATATTGTGCAATAAAGCTTTGAGTGTTGGCAGTCGTGTAACCCGATATGGGTATAATATGTGTACAAGGACTCAGTCCTGGCAGTTTAAATTATGCAATGTGATTGGGAGAAAGAGTTTATGATGTGTCTTAATGTGGTTTGAAAAATGAGTGTATTTCCTGTTGGTATGCAAGGCTTGGAATGTGTAATGAGTTTTCTCTATATGGGATTATGAAAGCCCTTGATGAGTTGAGTGCACCGATGTTTGCAGCGGAGGAAAGGGATATGAATTTCCATGTTGTCTTAGTGTGATATGGTATACGCGATGTGTTATGGAAAGTTGATAATGGCATATTCAAGGTTTTGAGATCAGTTCATAATATATGGGAAGTCAATAAAATTATTGAGCAACGCGGACGGCTGCAGGTGATTCAAGAATTGATCTTTCTGATGATTTAAGAAAATGGTACTGCTATTCCAGTAATTTGGCAGGGTATATGGTGCAAATGGACAAGGTAATGTAAATTGATAATATGTAGTAGTATGGTGGTATTTTCTCGTTGGATCGACTGTAATAATTGAGTCGTTGATGACATAGTGAAATTTATGAATGGCTTTCGTGGTATGAATGGACGCTTGAGGTGCGTTATGTAATCGTACGGTGAAGTACGGAATCAGGCATAGTGATTCCTGTGTTATGTATGTGTTGGAGACTAGAAGTTCTCGTAACCCGCCTACGCAGCGGTGGTATATCGTGTGTATCGGCACGGTGTAGCGGTTATCGGAAATTGGAAGCCCTAGTGGCTATCTCGTCACTTGATATGACGAATTTGAATAATGATATATGATTGCAGGCTGGTTGTCATAAGTCAGGTTGTCTAGACTAATGTGATATGGACTATATTAGAGAAATGTCACAACTGCGTGGCAGAGCGCATCAGATCGTGCTCCAGGAGGGTAGATGTACCCTAGGGCCAGCGGACGGCTGGTAGGTATTGCTTTGTAAGTTGGGCCTTCGTGGCGGATGTCAGTGTAGAGGTATCTACCATTGATTCGGTTCCGGTATTGAGGGACTTTGTCGGATGAGTTTCATGTGACCGAGCTCGAGGCTATATATACATGTTTGTTGCAATGAGTAACTTGAGTCGATGTGCATTCCCTTTTGCTAGATTTATGCATGGATCGGGTGGCACGCCGCCACATGTATAGTATCTGGATCGGGTGGCACGCCGCCACATGTATGGTATCTGGATCGGGTGGCACGCCGCCACAGGTATGCTATTGGAACGGGTTGCGCGCCGCAACAGTGTGATGTGGAAAATATAGTTTCCTATATCTTACCTTGTATACAATAGTTCCTAGCTTCCGAGGAATAGTCCGTATTGGTTTCGCTCGGGGAATAGCACATCGGTTGTGTCTTTTCAGGATTTGATAGCGTATATCTATCGTATCACCACGGGTGAGGTTGATTGCTTGGGTTGAAGACCTAGATCTGTGCGTGGCTAACCGTTTAGAGCTTAGTGGCTTGAGGTGTTTCATGAGTAATAATGTTGGGGGTAGAATCACGAATCGTGGCAAGGCCACATGACGTGATGACCTTTCAAGAATGAGTCGTGCACTCCATTCCTATGATGTGAGATGGGATCTCAGTTATATATTATGATGGTACAAAGGAATTGAATTACAGCCCTGTTGTTGGAGTCAGTTGTCATAATTTGAGTATGTTTAGATGTTTCTATTGGAGCTCATGTTGTGCTCATCGTGGCTTAGGCCGGTGCTGAGGTGTCATATCACCAGTGCGGTGTGTTATAATCGAAATGATCGTCGAAGCCAATAATGAGTGTGAGTATATGTGATTTGAGCTAGTTAGAAAGGCAATACCGAGATTTGGCTCCGAATTTTGTTGTAATATCAATTAAAAGGGAAATGGATTCATGAATGGTTGACCTGAGAGATGGGTTCGATATATCGCGTGTGCGGTTGCCGTTGGCGGGATATGAAGGTGTTGGAATAAGACTCTATCTAATGAAAAAGATTTTTCAGTTGGTATTTGGTTATCGTGGGAAATTGTTGTGATTAGGGATTATTGTTCCGAGTGATTGGGTTGTTTGACACATCATATTATCTCACCGAGGTGGCGAGTATGGACTATTACAGTTGGATCGTGTGTATCCTGAGTATAGGCATATGATTTCAGAAAGTACAATGTGATTTATGGTTCAGATGGTCTGTGAAATTTTGACTATGTGGTGTTTTCGGACTTATGTGAGATAGGGTGACGTATGATCACTCGGATATATGCTTGGTAAGGTCATTCAGCTATTGGGTTGCTTCTAGTACAACTCTGAGTCCGCTCGAGGACGAGCGTTTGTTTAAGTTGGGGAGAATGTAACGACCCGACCCGTCGTTACGGGAATTTACCACTCCGTCATGTTGCAATTACATGTTTTATGCTTTTATGTTAGTGTTAGGGTCTATCGGGTGATTTAGGAGTGATTTGGATTGAAAATGAGGCATATAGCCTTTTTGAAGGAGACTTGAATAAGGAAAGTCAACCCGGAGTTGACTATTTGGTTAGAGGGCTCGGAATCGGATTCTGATGATTTGGTTAGTTCCGGAAGGTGATTTGTGACTTAGGAGAGCAATCGGAATTGAATTCGGAGGTCCGGTGTAGAAATAGGCTTGAATTGGCTAAGGTTGAATTTTGGCGAAATCCGAACGGTAGGTAAGATTTTGATCCGGGGTCGGAATGGAATTCCGACAGTTGCAGTAGCTTCGTTAGGTGATTTTGGATATGCCTGCAAAATTTCAGGTCATTCGGACGTCGTTTGGTCGGGTTTTTGATCGAATGTGTAATTCGGAAAGTTTTAAGAAATTTAGGCTTGAATCCGTGTGTAATTGGTGATTTTGATGTTTAGGGTGGTGTTTTTATGATTGGAACAAGTTCGTATCGTATTTTGGAGTATGTTGGTGGTTTTCGTTGGGGTCCCGGGGGCCTCGGGATGAATTCGGGGGTCCAAACGGACCAATTTGTGCCAAAAGGCACTGCTGTTCTGCTGCAATAATTGCAGAGAATTTTTGTTCATCGCGATCGCGGGAGGTGTGATGCGATCGCGTAAGGTCGACGGGTTGTGCATCGCGATCGCGTGGTGATGTCTGCGATCGCGTAGGTCAAAGGCGGAATGCAGTGCGATCGCGATTGGTTTCACGCGATCGCTTAAGGTCAAGTCCGGATGCAATGCGATCGCGTGGATGGAGTTGCGATCGCGTAGGGATCTTCTGTTGTTCACTGCGATCGCGTGAGTAACTGGAAGCCAAGCATCGCGAACGCGTGGAGACCATCGCGAACGCGTAGAGCAAATTGCTCTGGCAGTGAGTTTAATTACAGAACATTTTACATACGGGTTTCATTCATGAACCCTCCATTTTTGAGTTCCAAGAGAAGAAATTGACGGGAGATTGCTGGGAAATCATCGAGGTTTCGTCGGAGGTAAGTTTATGGCTTAATTACATCATTTTAACATGAAATCCTTGGTTAATTCCCTGTAAATGGAAGATTAATTGTGGGTTTGAGCCCTAGGCCTAAATTTAAGAAAAACACTGATTTGAGTGGGCAAATGGAGTCCGATTTTGGTAAATTTTATATGTATGGACTCGTGGCGAGACGAGGGTTCCAGAAATGTGAATTTCGTAAATTTTCGGAATGTGGGCTCGGGGCTCGGGTTTTGGCAACTTTGGGAATTTTGATGTAAATTGAGTTATTTCGAATGGGTTGTGTTTAATTAGCCTATATTGATGTATTCTCATTGATTTTGAGCAGATTCGGCATTCAAGATGATTGAATTGCGAGGCGAGCGCAAGACGGATTAAGGCTTCTATCGGATCGAGGTGAGTGGTGGTAGTAAATAATGTACTGAGGGTTTGAAACCCCGTACTAGCACTTTACAGGTGCTATATTGAGATGAGACACGCGTTCTATGACGGGCGTGGTGACATTGTGATAGGGGGTTCGGACTTAGTCCTTCCCGGCTAATAGAATACCGTGTTGTACGACTGTTAATGAGGTTATAACTGTACAATTGGGCTAATAGCCATGTTTGGGGCCTTGTGCCGATCCGTAGAGCATTAGGGAACCTATAGAGCTAGGTGACCTTTATATCGTGTCGGAAATATACACTCAGCCATAGCTCTAGCTGTATAGCATAATATGAGCCCGTACTAGATGTGTACATTGAGAGAGATTATCTAGGGTGGAATTCCCTGTTCTATCTGAGTGGGCCTGAAAGGCCAAGTCTATACCGATTGAGATGAGATAGGGTCAAGGACCCACTATGAGATGTTACATTGGGCCTGAAAGGCCAAGTCTATATTGACCGAGACAGGGTCTAGGACCCACTGTGATAAATTATATTGGGCCTGAGAGGCCAAGCATATATTGACTGGGATAGGGTCGAGGACCCATTATGAGGTAGTATATATATATACCTACATTGGATCGGGCTGCACGCCGCAGCAGTATATATGTTGGATCGTACTGCACGCCGCAGTAATATACATGTGATATACATGTAATATACATGTGGGACGGACTGCACGCCGCAGTATTATTGCGCTTGGGCTGTAGGAGCCCCTTCGGAGTCTGAGTCTGCACACATTCCAGTGAGCGCTGGTATATTATGGGATCGGGCTGCACGCCGCAGCGGTATAATTATATATGTATATATATATATTAGATCGGACTGCACGCCGCAGTGATATATGGTGGACCTGGCTGCATGTCATAGCACCATAGTGCTTGGGCCTAGGGAGCCCCTCCGAAGTCTGTATACACCCCCAGTGAGCGTCGTCGACGTTAAACGGAGCGGGCTGCGCGCCGCAGCGATATATGTATTGGAGCGGGCTGCGCGCCGCAGCGGTATATGTATTGGAGCGGGCTACGTGCCGTAGTATCATACTTATTCATATTCATATATATACTAAAATACTGATATGATATAGACATATGTATATGTCTCCATATATTGAGATAGTTGTATACCGTAGTGGTATGAGTGAGAATGTGGTCAGTGTGGGACCTAGATGGCATAGATGTGGACTGGATATTGGGGGTATTCATTATAGTGATGACTTACCTGTGAGGTTACCCTTAGAACTGTATAGTGATAGTACAGGTGTTCTCACTTCCAGTCGTTGTTTACTATTGTTACTCACTGAGTTGAAATATACTCACCCCACTCCCCCGCGTTTTTGTGTGTGCAGATATACAAGATTAGGAGGGCAGTTGAGCTATCGCAACTGCTTGTGTTATCGCCATTCTATGGAGACTTCGAGGTAGCTTGCCGACGTCCGCAGGACCCGATATTTCTTCCTACTGTCTTTGATTATGTATTGTTATTTCTTTCCGCTCCGAGCTTTGGTTGTAAACCTTATTACACTTATGTTCTTTAGAGGCTCATGACTCTTGACCCTTCGGTCTATGGGAGTTGGCACATGTTGGAACTTGGTTCCCTATTTTAAATATATCTATCACTGTTGTGCTTAAATTGGATAAAGTGAGCTTGTGGCTCCATGGTTATTGTTGATTGGTCGGGCTGGCCTAGCAGTGTGCTGGGCGCCATCACGACCGGATTTGGGGTCGTGACAAGTACTTCTATATTGTACTCTCTATTTCCTGTTGGGTTTTGTTAGAGGCTCTAGACTTGTGACTCCGGATCTTTGGGAGTGTCAGTACTTTTGTTCAGTATTATTATTATTGGAGTTCTTAAACTCATATATTCTTCTTGGGTTGTCCATTTGGGGACTGGTATTGTGTTATAATTAGACTGTTGGTTTGGCTGGCCTAGCTTGATTGTTGGGCGCCATCACGACTGGATTTGGGTCGTGACAAGTTGGTATCAAAGCTCTAGGTTATTAGGACTCGCGAGTCGTGAGCCGGTTTAGTAGGCTTTCGTAGATTGGTACGTAGACGTCCGTATCTATCTTCGAAGGGCTACGAAACTTTAGGAAAAACCTCATTTTCTTGAATTCATATCGTGCGATTTGTGTTATCATGAAATTAAATCTTTCCATATTCTATTCTCTCGCAGATGGCGAGAACACGAGCTAACGGACGTGGCGGACGACCACCATTGGCACCCAGAGGCCGTGGCAGAGGTAGGGCAGCAGCACCAGCACCAGCACCTGCTGACCCACCAGCCGATCAGACCCAGGACCAGATTCCAGCGGCGAACGCTCCGGCAGCTCAGGTTGAGGCACCGGCAGTGCCTATTGTGATACCGGGTCTTCAGGAGACCTTGGCTCAGATATTATCAGTATGCACAGGCTTGGCACAGGTAGTTGCTGCTACTGCTGCAGTATCATCTTCACAGGCAGGGGGAGGGAATCAGACCCCCGTGGCTCACACACCCGAGCCAGTTCAGCCAGTTGCGCCCGTTGCACCAGCCCCTGCATATGTGGTTCCAGTTATGCCCGACGATGAGCAGCGTCGTTTGGAGAGGTTTGAGAGGTTATAGCCTCCGACATTCAGTGGAGCTGAGGGCGAGGATGCCCAGGGTTTTCTTGACAGATGTCAGCGCATGCTTCGCACCGCGGGTATTCTAGAGTCCAGCGGTGTTTCATTCACCACTTTTCAGTTCACAGGTGCAGCATTTCAGTGGTGGGAGGATTTTGAGAGGCGTAGGCCCGCCGGGGCAGTGCCCCTCACTTGGCAGCAGTTCTCCACGGTATTTTTGGAGAAGTACGTACCTCAGTCTCAGAGAGAGGAGCTGCGATGACCTACAAGCATTACTGGGATTATTAAACCAAATCAGAAGCTTTGTACCAAATCTAGCCACAAAAATAAGAAGAATACAAAATAAACTTAGAACAAAAGATGACCAGATATGGCAATGGTCAGAAAAAGATACAAAAGATGTAAAAGAAATAATAGATTACTGTATAAAAAATATAAAACCACAAAGGTACCCAAACAAAGCAACCAGATACATATGGATTATAGAATCAGACGCAAGTAAAGAAGCATACGCAAGCATACTAAAATTTAAATGTCAAAAAACAAAAGAAGAAACTATATGTAGATATCATTCAGGAACATGGAAAGAACAACATGAAAAATGGGAAATAAATAGAAAAGAATTATTAGCAATATATTATGCATTAAAAGCATACGAATTATATTTCTAAAGGAGAAATAATTATTAGAACAGATAATTTAGTATCCTATCAATGGATAAAAAATAGGAATATAAAAGATAAAATACAAACGAGAAACATACTAAGTATACTATCTGAAATAGCAAAATTTGATTTCAAGATTGAATATATAAAAACTAAAAAGAATTTTCTTGCAGATTATTTAACAAGAGATGGAAGAAATCTTAGCAGCAATCAACAAATTGGCACTGACAATGGAAGAAATCAAAATGGAAAATAAACAGATGAAAGAAGAATTACAGCAAGTAAAAGAAAAGCAGATAAAGCAAGAGAAAGATACAGAGCAAGAGTCATCAAGAAAAAACTCAAAAGGAAAAGAAAAGGTTATTGCAGCAAAAATAGAAAAAATAAAATATAAAGATATACTAGCTCAACAAGCTCAACAAGGACAACAAGGAGAAGTAAAAGGAAAATGGACAAAAGTAGAAAAACAGAAGTTCGAAAGAATGGAAATAGCAGACAAATACTTACAAAATGCAACAGCTATGATCAACTACCTGAATTGTGACGACCCGGCCCGTCGTCACGGGAATTACCACCCCGTTATGTCGTAAATACATGTTTTATAATTTTATATCAGTGTTGGAGTCTATCGGGTGAGTTAGGAGTGATTGGGATTGGAAATGAGGCATATAGCCTTGGTGAAGGAAAATTGAATAAGGAAAGTCAACCTGGAGTTGACTATTTAGCTAGAGGGATCGGAATCAGATTCTGATGATTCGGTTAGTTCCGGAAGGTGATTTGTGACTTAGGGGAGCGATCGGAATTGAATTTGGAGGCCCGGTGTAGAAATAGGCTTGAATTGGCTAAGGTTGAATTTTTGGCGAAATCCGAACGGTAGGTGAGATTTTGATCCGGGAGTCGGAATGGAATTCCGGCAGTTGCAGTAGCTCCGTTAGGTGATTTTGGATGTGCCTGCAAAATATCAGGGTCATTCGGACGTCGTTTGGTCGGGTTTTTCATCGAATGTGTAATTCGGAAAGTTTTAAGAAATTTAGGCTTGAATCCGTGTGTAATTGGTGATTTTGATGTTTAGGATGGTGTTTTTATGATTGGAACAAGTTCGTATCGTGTTTTGGGGTATGTTGGTGATTTTCGTTGGGGTCCCGGGGGCCTCGGGGTGAATCCGGACCATCATCCGGCATTTGGAAGCATGAAATGGTCTGCTGAAATCTGCAGATCACTGGGCATAAAATAAGCCTTCGCGTTCGCGAAGGAAGGTTCCGCGTTCGTGAAGGCCAGGTTCAGTAAGGCATCGCGTTCGCGAGGGCGATGCCGCGTTCGCGAAGGTTGAGGCCAGTTGGCCATCGCGTTCGCGATGGGTGGGTCGCGTTCGCGTAAGAGGAAAAGGTAAGGCATCGGAGACGCGTGACTTCACGTCGCGTTCGCGTAGAGTAAAAGTCAGGAGGCTGAGGAATTGAACTTCGCGGACGCGTGAGAGCGTGCCGCGTTCGCGATGAAGAAGGGAAAAGGCATCGCGTTCGCGTGAGAGGCGTCGCGAACGCGATGAAGAAATGAGGCTGGCAGTGAAGTTAAGTTCAGAACAGAACCAGTCGCGGGTTTAACACCCAAAAATGCCATTTTTGAGTTCTAGAGAGAGAAACTCACGGGAATTGCTGGTAATTCATCGGGGATTCGTTGGAGGTAAGTTTTGTGGCTTAATTACATCATTTTAACATGAAATCATGGGTTAAATTTCTGTAAATGGAAGATTAAAGGTGGGTTTGAGCCCTAGGCCTAAATTTAAGAAAAACACCGATTTGAGTGGGCAAATGGAGTCCGATTTTGGTAAATTTTATATGCCTAGACTCGTATCGAGATGAGGATTCCGAATATGTAATTTTTGTAACTTTTCGACAAGTGTACCAAAAGTCGGGTTTTGACAATTTGTGGGTTTTGAAATAAATTGGGTTATTTCGAATGAATTTCGTGAAATCAGCGTATATTGATGCATTCTCTATGATTTTGAGCAGATTTGGCACCCGAGGAGATTGATTTGCGAGGCAAGCGCAAGGCGGATTGAAGCTTCTACGGTTCGAGGTGAGTGGTAGTAGTAAACAATGTAGTGAGGGTTTGAAACCCCGTACTAGCACTTCACTGTGCTATATTGAGATGAGACACGCGTTCTATGACGGGCGTGGTGATACTGTGATTGGGGGTTTGGACGTAGTCCTTCCCGGCTAATAGAATACTGTGTTGTATGACTGTTACTGAGATTATAACTGTACAATTGGGCTAATAGCCATGTATGGGGCCTTGTGCCGATCTGCAGAGCATTAGGGAACCTATAAAGCTAGGTGACCCTTATACCATGTTGGAAACATACACTCAGCCGTAGCTCGAACTGTATAGCATAATATGAGCCAGTACTAGATAGGTACATTGAGAGAGATTATCTAGGGTAGAATTCCCTGTTCTAGCTGAGTGGGCCTGAAAGGCCAAGTCTATATTGACTGAGACAGGGTCTATGACCCATTATGAGGTATTATATACATATACCTATATCGGATCGGGCTGCACGCCGTAGCAGTATATATATTGGATCGGACTGCACGCCGCAGTAATATACATGTAATATACATGTAATATACATGTGGGACGGACTGCACGCTGCAGTATTATTGCGCTTGGACTGTAGGAGCCCCTTCGGAGTCTGAGTCTGCACACATTCTCAGTGAGCACTGGTGTATATGATGGGATCGGGCTGCACGCCGCAGCAGTATAGAGATATATACATATATATAATGGATCGGACTGCACGCCGCAGTAATATTTGTGTGGATCGTGCTGCACGCCGCAGTATTATAGTGCTTGGGCCTAGGGAGCCCCTCCGAAGTCTGTATACACCCCCGGTGAGCGCCGTCGACGTTAAATGGAGCGGGCTGCGCGCCGCAGCGGTATATGTAATGGAGCGGGCTGCACGCCGCAGCATTATACTTAATCATACCCTACTATCTACTTAAATACTTATATAGACATAAGTATGTGTCTTTATATGTTGAGATGGCCGTACACCGTAGGGGTACGAGTGAGGGTTGGTTCAGTGTGGAATCTTGTAGAGATAAACGTAGATTTGAGGTTAGAGTACTACTATAGTGATGACGTACCTGTGAGGGTTGCCTTAGAACTGCTAAGTGATAGCACAGGATTTCTTACCTTCAGTTATTATTTATTATTGTTACTCACCGAGTTGAAATATACTCACCCCACTCCCCTGCACTTTCTGTGCAGATCCACAGGTGCCCGAGAGCAGTTGAGACATTGTAGCTGCTGATCCTTGTCTACTTTGTGGAGATTACGAGGTAGCTGCCAGCGTCCGCAGAGCTTGTTTTCTCCTTCTTTATCATCTTGTTGATTTCCTATTTGCCTAGACTTGGTTGTATTAGGATGCTATTCCGTAGAGGCTCAGTCTCGTGACACCACAATATGTTTGGGACCGTATTTTGTATGTTTTACGTTTCGGTTATCACCCGTTATGACTAATTACTGTTTAAGTTTAATTTGATTAATAACTGGCTGGTTTAAGGGATAATATGGTCGGGCTTGCCTAGCATTATGTTGGGCGCCATCACGACCAGGGTTTGGGTTGTGACAAGTTGGTATCGAGCCTAGGTTAATAGGTCTCGCGAGTCATGAGCCGGTTGGTAGAGTCTCGTGGATCGGTGCGGGGACGCCTGTACTTATCCTCGGGAGGCTGCAAACCTTTTTAGGAAAAGTTTCAATTCTTGGAATTCTTGTCGTGCGATTACTTTTGACTTGAACTGAACTTTGACATTCTATTCTCTCGCAGATGGCGAGAACTCGATCATCCGGACGTGGAGGACGACCACCACTACCACCTGCTAGAGGCCGTGGATGCGGTCGTGGTCGTGGAGGAGTTAGGGCAGCTGAGGCAGTGCCAGCTGACCCACAGCCCCCAGTTGCAGAGGTGCCAGCAGCACCAGATCAGGCACCAGCTGTGCCCATTGTTATTCCGGGTCTACAGGAGACCCTGGCTCAGATACTAGCAGTCTGCACTGGCCTAGCACAGGCGGTTTCGGTTACTACTGCAGCAGCTGCATCGGGGATCGGGGGTGGTCATCAGACCCCCGCAGTACGCACTCCAGAGCCAGCAGTGCAGGGCTTACAGACACCAGAGGCTCCTCCAGTTCAGCCTGTGGTTCCGGTTCAGCCAGCAGATCGGATTCAGGGGGACAGGGTCCCAGCTATGACAGACGATGAGCAGCATCGTCTCGAGAGGTTCACCAGGTTATCTCCTCCAGTGTTCACTGGTGCTCCGGGCGAGGACGCCCAAAGTTTTCTGGATAAGTGCCGTCGGATTCTTCGTACGGCAGGGATCTTGGAGTCCAGTGGGGTATCATTCACTACCTTTCAGTTTCAGGGGCCAGCCTTCGCTTGGTGGGAGGCTTATGAGCGCCGCAGGCCAGCCGGAGGAGCACCACTATCATGGCCGGAGTTCTCCACTATGTTCTTGGAGAAATGGGTGCCTCGATCTCAGAGAGAGGAGATGCGTAGGCAGTTTGAGGGTCTCCGTCAGGGGGACATGTCAGTGTCAGAGTATGAGATCAGATTTACAGAGTTGTCCGGATATGCACCGTGGTTGGTTCATTCCGACAGAGAGAGGATTGGGCGCTTCGTGGACGGCCTCATTTATCCCATTCGTATTCTGATGACTCGGGAGAGGGTTTTGAGTCGTACATTTGAGGATGCTGTGGATATTGCTCGCGACATTGAGACGGATCGTCGCAGGGAGCGGGATGAGAGGGAGGCCAAGAGGCCTCGAGGAGCAGCTAGTTCCAGTGGCACACAGACCAGAGGCCAGAGTCAGTAGAGCCGAGGTCGCTCTTTCAGATCTTCGTAGTCGGGTCGCTCAGATCGTCGCAGATGGTCTTCTAGACAGGGTTATTAGGGTTCGCACCGGAGCCAGCCATCTCTCGGTGCCATGCCAGCTCAGAGTTATTCACAGGCCCCATCTGCTCAGGGTTCATCTCGGCCTAGTTCATCAGCTAGCTATTCTAGCGACAGGGGTCCTTATCAGTCTCAGTACCCAGCATCGGGGAGTTGCTACGAGTGCGGAGAGTTTGGGCACCACCGTAGGGAGTGTCCCCGTCTTGTTTCCGGATCTTATCAGCAGAGAGGGCAGCCCTCGTCATCTGGTCCTTCTACTTCAGCACCCGCCCCGCCAGCTAGGGGTGAGGGTCAGACAGCTAGGGGTCGCCCTCGAGGGGGAGGCCGATCAGGCGGTCGGGCTAGATGCTATGCTTTTCAGGGCCGATCTGAGGCTGTTGCTTCGGATGATGTCATTATAGGTATTATTTCAGTCTGCCACAGAGATGCCTCAGTATTGTTTGATCCCGGATCTACTTATTCTTATGTGTCTACATATTTTGCTCCTCATTTGGGCACGTCCCGAGGGAGTCTTGAGCTGCCAGTGTATGTATCTACCCCGGTAGGGGATACTATTGTTGTGGACCACGTATACCGGTCCTGTTTGGTCACTATTGGAGGTCCGGAGACCCGAGTAGACCTGTTGCTTCTCAGCATGATTGATTTTGATGTTATATTGGGCATGGACTGGCTATCTCCATGTCATGCTATTCCGGACTGTCATGCTAAGACAATCACTTTGGCTATGCCGGGCATTCAGAGGATCGAGTGGCGAGGCACGACTGAGTATGTACCTAGCGGGGTAATATCTTTCCTCAAGGCCCAACGAATGGTTGGGAAGGGATGTCTCTCTTATTTAGCATTTGTGCGGGAGGTCGAGGCCCGGACTCCCAGTATTGATTCTGTTCCCATTGTGCGAGACTTTCCTGATGTGTTTCCCTCAGACCTGCCGGGCATGCCGCCGGACAGGGATATTGATTTTGGTATCGATTTGGTGCCAGGCACTCAGCCTATTTCTATTCCTCCGTATCGTATGGCACCAGCTGAGTTGAAGGAATTGAAGGAGCAGCTCCAGGAACTCCTAGATAAGGGGTTCATTCGGCCGAGTGTGTCGCCGTGGGGTGCATCGGTCCTGTTTGTTAAGAAGAAGGACGGATCTATGAGGATGTGTATTGACTATAGGCAGCTAAACAAAGTAACAGTGAAGAATAAGTATCCTCTTCCTCGTATTGATGATTTATTTGATCAGCTCCGGGGAGCTAGGGTGTTCTCGAAGATTGATCTTCGTTCAGGCTACCATCAGCTGAAGATTAGAGAGTCTGACATTATGAAGACTGCATTCCGGACCGGATATGGTCACTATGAGTTCCTTGTGATGTCTTTTGGGCTGACCAACGCCCCAGCAGCATTTATGCATCCGATGAACAGTGTATTCAGGCCGTATCTTGATTCATTTGTGATCGTATTCATTGATGACATACTAGTCTACTCTCGTAGCCAGGAGGAGCATGCTCGGCACTTGAGTGTTGTGTTGCAGAGGTTGAGAGAGGAGAAGCTGTATGCCAAGTTCTCCAAATGTGAGTTCTGGCTTGAGTCCGTGGCATTCTTAGGGCACGTGGTGTCCTGTGATGGTATTCGGGTAGATCCGAGGAAGGTCGAGGCAGTGCAGAGTTGGCCCAGACCGACCTCAGTTACTGAGATCCGTAGCTTTCTGGGATTGGCAGGGTATTATCGCCGATTCGTTCAGGGGTTCTCTTCTATTGCTTCACCCTTGACTAGATTGACTCGGAAGGGTGTTCCTTTCTTATGGTCCGAGGAGTGCGAGGAGAGCTTTCAGAAGCTCAAGACAGCACTGACCACAGCACCAGTCTTGATTCTACCGACAGCTTCAGATTCTTATACTGTATATTGTGATGCCTCAGGAGTGGGCATTGGTTGTGTGTTGATGCAGGAGGGTAGGGTCATTGCTTATGCTTCTCGTCGGTTGAAGCCCCACGAGAAGAACTACCCTGTTCATGATTTGGAGCTAGCAGCCATAGTTCATGCTTTGAAGATTTGGAGGCATTACCTGTATGGTGTCTCCTGTGAGGTGTTCACGGATCATCGCAGCCTTCAGCACTTATTCAGACAGAAGGACCTTAATTTGAGACAGCGGAGGTGGTTGGAGTTGCTTAAGGACTATGATATCACTATTTTGTATCATCCGGGGAAGGCCAATGTGGTGGCCGATGCCTTGAGTCGGAAGACGGTTAGCATGGGCGGCTTAGCTTTCATCCCAGTTGGGGAGAGGCCATTTGCTTATGATGTTCGGGCTCTAGCCAATCGGCTAGTGAGATTAGATATTTCGGAGCCGAGTCGGGTGTTGGCTTGTGTTGTTTCTCGATCTTCCTTATATGATCGCATCGGGGAGCGACAGTATGATGACCCACATTTGCTTGTCCTTAAGGACAGAGTGCAGCATAATGATGTTAGAGATGTGACTATCGACAGTGATGGTGTTTTGAGAATGCAGGGCCGTATATGTGTGCCCAATGTTGATGGTTTGCGGGAGTTGATACTTGAAGAGGCGCACAGTTCGCGGTACTCTATTCACCCAGGTGCCGCAAAGATGTACCAAGACTTGAGACAGCACTACCGGTGGAGGAGAATGAAGATGGATATTGTTAGGCATGTAGCTAAGTGCCTCAATTGCCAGCAGGTCAAATATGAGCATCAGAGACCGGGCGGTGTTCTTCAGCGTATGGTTATTCCCGAGTGGAAATGGGAGAGGATCACCATGGATTTTGTTACTAGGCTTCCTCGGATAGCGAGGAAGTTTGATTCTGTATGGGTGATTGTTGATCGGCTGACTAAGTCCGCACATTTCATCCGAGTTAGTACTACTTACTCATCAGAGCGGTTGGCAGCGATCTTTATTCGGGAGATTGTCAGGTTGCATGGGGTCCCAGTGTCTATTATATCTGACAGAGGCACTCAATTCACTTCTCAATTTTGGAGAGCATTTCAGCGAGAGATGGGTACGAGGGTTGAGTTGAGTACAGCATTTCACCCCCAGACAGACGGGCAGTCTGAGCGTACTATTCAGGATCCTGGAGGATATGTTGCGAGCATGTGTGATTGACTTTGGTGGTTCGTGGGATGAATTTTTACCACTTGCTGAGTTTTCCTACAACAACAGCTACCAGTCGAGTATTCAGATGGCCCCGTACGAGGCATTGTATGGCAGACGGTGTAGATCTCCCGTGGGATGGTTTGAGCCTGGTGAGGTTAGATTGATAGGGATTGAGTTAGTCCAGGATGCTCTGGATAGAGCAAAGTTGATCCAGGAGAGGCTTCGTACAGCACAGTCTCGTCAGAAGAGTTATGCGGACCGTAGAGTTCGAGAGTTGTCTTTCATGGTTGGTGACAGAGTATTGTTGAAGATTTCACCTATGAAGGGTGTCATGAGGTTCGGGAGGAAAGGGAAGCTGAGTCCCAGGTATATTGGTCCTTTTGAAATACTCATGAGAGTTGGAGAGGTGGCATATGAGTTAGCCTTGCCGCCCAGCTTATCCAGCGTTCATCCAGTATTCCATGTGTCTATGCTCCGGAAGTACATTGGAGATCCGTCTCATGTATTAGATTTCAGCACCATTCAGCTTGATGGTGATCTATCCTATGATGTGGAGCCTATTGCTATTTTGGGTCGTCGGGTGAGAAAATTGAGGTCCAAGGAGATTGCATCAGTTAAGGTTCAGTGGAGAGGTCGACCCGTGGAGGAGGCCACTTGGGAGATCGAGCGGGAGATGCGGAGCAGATACCCTCAGCTATTTGAGACTTCAGGTATGTTTCTTGACCCGCTCGAGGACGAGCGTTTGTTTAAGTTGGGGAGAATGTGACGACCCGGCCCGTCGTCACGGGAATTACCACCCCGTTATGTCGTAAATACATGTTTTATAATTTTATATCAGTGTTGGAGTCTATCGGGTGAGTTAGGAGTGATTGGGATTGGAAATGAGGCATATAGCCTTGGTGAAGGAAACTTGAATAAGGAAAGTCAACCTGGAGTTGACTATTTAGCTAGAGGGCTCGGAATCAGATTCTGATGATTCGGTTAGTTCCGGAAGGTGATTTGTGACTTAGGGGAGCGATCGGAATTGAATTTGGAGGCCCGGTGTAGAAATAGGCTTGAATTGGCTAAGGTTGAATTTTTGGCGAAATCCGAACGGTAGGTGAGATTTTGATCCGGGAGTCGGAATGGAATTCCGACAGTTGCAGTAGCTCCGTTAGGTGATTTTGGATGTGCCTGCAAAATTTCAGGTCATTCGGACGTCGTTTGGTCGGGTTTTTCATCGAATGTGTAATTCGGAAAGTTTTAAGAAATTTAGGCTTGAATCCGTGTGTAATTGGTGATTTTGATGTTTAGGATGGTGTTTTTATGATTGGAACAAGTTCGTATCTTGTTTTGGGGTATGTTGGTGGTTTTCGTTGGGGTCCCGGGGGCCTCGGGGTGAATCCGGACCATCATCCGGCATTTGGAAGCATGAAATGGTCTGCTGAAATCTGCAGATCACTGGGCATAAAATAAGCCTTCGCATTCGCGAAGGAAGGTTCCGCGTTCGCGAAGGCCAGGTTCAGTAAGGCATCGTGTTTGCGAGGGCGATGCCGCGTTCGTGAAGGTTGAGGCCGGTTGGCCATCGCGTTCGCGATGGGTGGGTCGCGTTCGCGTAAGAGGAAAAGGTAAGATATCGCGGACGCGTGACTTCACGTCGCGTTCGCGTAGAGTAAAAGTCAGGAGGCTGAGGAATTGAACTTCGCGGACGCGTGAGAGCGTGCCGCGTTCGCGATGAAGAAGGGAAAAGGCATCGCGTTCGCGTGAGAGGCGTCGCGAACGCGATGAAGAAATGAGGCTGGCAGTGAAGTTAAGTTCAGAACAGAACCAGTCGCGGGTTTAACACCCAAAAACGCCATTTTTGAGTTCTAGAGAGAGAAACTCACGGGAATTGCTGGTAATTCATCGGGGATTCGTTGGAGGTAAGTTTTGTGGCTTAATTACATCATTTTAACATGAAATCATGGGTTAAATTTCTGTAAAAGGAAGATTAAAGGTGGGTTTGAGCCCTAGGCCTAAATTTAAGAAAAACACTGATTTGAGTGGGCAAATGGAGTCCGATTTTGGTAAATTTTATATGCCTAGACTCGTATCGAGATGAGGATTCCGAATATGTAATTTTTGTAATTTTCCGACAAGTGTACCAAAAGTCGGGTTTTGACAACTTGTGGGTTTTGAAATAAATTGGGTTATTTCGAATGAATTTCGTGAAATTAGCGTATATTGATGCATTCTCTATGATTTTGAGCAGGTTTGGCACCCGAGGAGATTGATTTGCGAGGCAAGCGCAAGGCGGATTGAAGCTTCTACCGGTTCGAGGTGAGTGGTAGTAGTAAACAATGTAGTGAGGGTTTGAAACCCCGTACTAGCACTTCACAGTGCTATATTGAGATGAGACACGCGTTCTATGACGGGCGTGGTGACACTGTGATTGGGGGTTTGGACGTAGTCCTTCCCGGCTAATAGAATACTGTGTTGTATGACTGTTACTGAGATTATAACCGTACAATTGGGCTAATAGCCATGTTTGGGGCCTTGTGCCGATCAGTAGAGCATTAGGGAACCTATAAAGCTAGGTGACCCTTATACCATGTTGGAAACATACACTCAGCCGTAGCTCGAACTGTATAGCATAATATGAGCCAGTACTAGATAGGTACATTGAGAGAGATTATCTAGGGTAGAATTCCCTGTTCTAGCTGAGTGGGCCTGAAAGGCCAAGTCTATATTGACTGAGACAGGGTCTATGACCCATTATGAGGTATTATATACATATACCTATATCGGATCGGGCTGCACACCGCAGCAGTATATATATTGGATCGGACTGCAGGCCGCAGTAATATACATATAATATACATGTAATATACATGTGGGACGGACTGCACGCCGCAGTATTATTGTGCTTGGGCTGTAGGAGCCCCTTCGGAGTCTGAGTCTGCACACATTCTCAGTGAGCACTGGTGTATATGATGGGATCGGGCTGCACGCCGCAGCAGTATAGAGATATATACATATATATAATGGATCGGACTGCACGCCGCAGTAATATTTGTGTGGATCGTGCTGCACGCCGCAGTATTATAGTGCTTGGACCTAGGGAGCCCCTCCGAAGTCTGTATACACCCCCAGTGAGCGCCGTCGACGTTAAATGGAGCGGGCTGCGCGCCGCAGCGGTATATGTAATGGAGCGGGCTGCACGCCGCAACATTATACTTAATCATACCCTACTATCTACTTAAATACTTATATAGACATAAGTATGTGTCTTTATATGTTGAGATGGCCGTACACCGTAGGGGTACGAGTGAGGGTTGGTTCAGTGTGGAATCTTATAGAGATAAACGTAGATTTGAGGTTAGAGTACTACTATAGTGATGACGTACCTATGAGGGTTGCCTTAGAACTGCTAAGTGATAGCACAGGATTTCTTACCTTCAGTTATTATTTATTATTGTTACTCACCGAGTTGAAATATACTCACCCCACTCCCCTGCACTTTCTGTGCAGATCCACAGGTGCCCGAGAGCAGTTGAGACATTGTAGCTGCTGATCCTTGTCTACTTTTGCGGAGATTACGAGGTAGTTGCCAGCGTCCGCAGAGCTTGTTTTCTCCTTCTTTATCATCTTGTTGATTTCCTATTTGCCTAGACTTGGTTGTATTAGGATGCTATTCTGTAGAGGCTCGGTCTCGTGACACCACGATATGTTTGGGACCGTATTTTGTATGTTTCACGTTTCGGTTATTACCTGATATGATTAACTACTGTTTAAGTTTAATTTATTTAATAATTGGCTGGTTTAAGGGATAATATGGTCGGGCTTGCCTAGCATTGTGTTGGGCGCCATCACGACCAGGGTTTGGGTCGTGACATGAATCAAAGCACAGATAATGAAGATTTCCGAATAAATTCAGCAGAAAAGATAAACAAATTAGTGGCATTGCCAAATACAGAGAAAAGATTAGTGACAGAGGCATTCAAATATGGACTATTACACTCAATATACATTACTTCACCAGCAGAAGTAGAATGCTTGGGAACAGAAATAATGGAAGCAGTTAATAAATTCTAGATAGCTACAAAAACAAGATTCATGTATGTAATATTTTACACAGCAATGGCAGAAGTAACACAACAACAGAGAAATATATTGCCAAAGATACAGCTAATCAAAATAGGATTGACGTCAAAAATATTGGAATATGAAAACAGAGTACAAGACTTATGTACTATTCAAGAAGTAAACTATATAGTCAAGGAAAAAAGAGCTTACGGATTAAAAGTTATATTTGAAGAACTACAGACTTACAACAGAGATAAGTGGATTTACCTCAACAGAAAAAATACAATGATATATTCATCTACCAAAAATACTAGACAACAAGACAAAATAGAAGAACAGATAGAAGACTGGATATGTGATATACTGAATCCAGTATACAAAGATAAAAATTCAACTGCAGATCTAACATATCCATTGATATCAAAAGAAACAGGGATAATATTATGTGATTTAATGAATAGATATAAAATTACAAAGAAAAACATCAAACATATATGTCCACACTGTGAAATACAAGATATACCCAAATGTGATGTTAATCTAGAAAATGATGAAGAAATGGAAAATATTTTTCAAACAAAGAAAAAGAAGAGTTGAAGAAGCAGAAGAGATACACGAAGAAGAAGATGAATAGCACAGAAAAGAGTCGGTAGCAAAAAGACAAGAAACAAAAGAAGATTCCCCGACAACAAGATAAAGAGAAAAGGATATAAAGTCAAAAGTAAAAGGAGTGGCAGCAATAATAGAGAAGATAAGAATGGAAGAAAAAGAGGAAGCAATAATAGAGACAAAGGTCCCTACAACAATAATAGAGGCCCATAGGATGTAAATATAAGTTTTTAATTTGCAATCAAGTCCTTGTAAGCTCCATTATATAAGGAGCCTTAGTAGTTTAGTTGGAGGCATCGACCTCTCCATTCTTCTCTCTAAAAATCTCTCTAGTTTTAAGTTCTTAAGTGTGTAAGCAGTTGAGCACCAATAACATCGTGTAATCTAGTAAGTTTTTATGCTTAATAAAATATGTGTGTTTTTATTATGCCTATGAGTAGCTAAATTTTCAATATCTCTTTTTATCTTGTAAATATGATTTAGTTTTAAATTGTATCATGTATTTAGATACTCTATAAATATTTCTAGCTAGTACCATGTTTTAAATTTTTGTTAATCTAAGAGAAGCATGCTGTAATTGGCCGTAATCCTGTTAGCCGTGTGAAGGCGTTGTTAGGAATAGTGCCGAGATTACTAAGTCATGTTGTGAAGATTAAAATCTTTAATACATGGTTAATATCTTTAAATATATATAGATTTTGTATCCGAATATATGATTGTTTAAAACAAGTCACCTTTATAAGATAAAGAGAGATAGTTTTTAAAATATTGTTTTAAACTTTAGCTTTAAGTTCTTGTATTTAAATTCTGTTGTTATACTTTCCGCATCTAATTTCCGCATTTTATATATCTATATTGGTATTAGAGCGTAGGTATATAATGACAGATTTTAAAAGACTACACTTAGACGAACAAAATTTACTAACATTGTTTTGTTTTGTTTTGTTTGTTGATTTTCTCTCTCTTTTTCTGAGCCGAGGGTCGGCCGGAAACAGCCTCTCTACCCTTTCGGGTAGGGGTAAGGCCTGTGTACGTATTACCCTCCCCAGACCCCACTTTGTGGGAACATACTGGGTAATTGTTGTTGTTGTTGTTTACTTAGACGAACAAAGTTATAATATCTCTAAAAATATATTACCATCTTCATCATACATAGACTTAGGTCCGGATTATGCTAGATTCGTACCATATATAGTTGCAGGAGAAGGAGGTTTTGGAGAACACAAACAGATAAATTGGACAAATAAACAAATTATGGATCATTTAGTAAATTTACCTACTACTACTCGAAACATATTACAAAAAAAAAAATATATCAGAAGAAGAAAAAGAAAAATTATCTGATAAAGAAAAATATATAGCAGAAATGGATTTCGAATATAGAATAAATCTATTGGCAGATATGAAAAAAACAATAGATGTCAAGTTATTTGAACAGAAAATAGATATACAAAAACTCAAACAGATACTATCAGAACAAGATCGAAAATTAGAAAAAATATCGCAAGAAATATCAAGATTAAGAAAAAGAGCAGAAAAAGAAATAGAAAAAGAAGAAACATCAGAAAGACCAAAGTACCCAGGAATTGTTACTATTTCAAGAGTTTTACATAAAGAAACAAAAAAGAAAGAACAAATATTCATGTTCAAAACATACGAGTCATCAAGCTCGGATGAAGAAGATATAAATAAAAAAATCTACAGACAAACTTCAAAAATGTCTATACAATTAGATAATATAGAAAACAAAATTATTCCAAAAGAATATATGAATATCACAGATCACCCAGATTTTCCATTATTAGCAAAAGCCAGAACGACACAAGAAAGAAAAAAGATATTACTCAAAAGACAAGAGATTGAAAGAAGACAAAAAGAAATTATAACACCAAATATACCCGCAGTACCTACAATAACGAATATTATAGAAGAACCAGAAACTTCAGTTTCCAATGAAGATACTTTAGCAATTATACTCAGAGAAATAAGAGAAACAAAGGAGAAAATGATAAATATGCAAGAAGAAATAAACAAATTAAAAGACAAACAAAAGAAAAAAATAGAACAAGAAACTTTTATTTTAAAAGACACTTATAACCAAGAAGATGAATTAGACCCAGACGATCTAGATCCTATAGATCCCACAAAAGAAGCAAAGGTAAATATGATGGAAAAAGAACAATCAGAAAAATCTGAAGAAGATTCTGAAGAAGAATCCAATCAATCATCAGAATCAGAAACAGAACAAGTGAATATGACAATAGAAGAAGAAGATCTACCAGAACCAACAAGGTTCAGATTCAAAGAAAGAAGAAGCGAATATGATAACAGTAAAGAAAGTACAGGAAAAGAAAAACGAAGATACAAATATCCAAACACAAGATTAAATAAAGATAGAGAAAAAATACTATGGAAATTTAGAAGTCCGCACCAAATACATTTAGATGAAATATCATCTAAGGGAGTTATATTAAACTTAGATTGTACATATAATAATGATACAAAAAGAATCATAGAAGAATGGGCAATACAAATGAGCTTTGCAATAAGAAATAATAACATAAAAAGGGATGAAGCAGCAAGATATATTATGCAGAGTTGCATAGGAACTGTACAAGACTATTTCGAAAATATGGAACCAGAAGCAAAATTAAAATTGGAAATAGGAAATAGCGCAACAGATATACTCCAAAATATAGAATACTCTATACTAACAGAGTTTGGTCCAGCAGGACTAGGAAAAAATATAGATGATACAGAAACAAATAGAAAAAAAGCCAAGTACCAGTTAGATCAACTACTGATATGTGATTTAAGATATTTGGAGGAATATACATGTGAATTTAAAAAATACTACAGCAAATTAACAAAAGAGGAAAAAGAAGAATATATCAAAAGATATTATGCAAAAATACCTGTTTTTGGTAACAGCTTAGAAGAAAACTATCAAAAACTAAAAGACAAAGGAGAAAGATTCATAGATAGTATTGGAACAAGATACTATGCAATGAAAAAATATTTACAGAAACAATGTAATGATAAACGACAACAAAGCATAGCAAATCTAATGAGAAAAACAGGAATAATAGAATGTGACAAATATGCAACAGGAGCATATGGGTGTCTAAAGAATTATAGAAAGTATAAAAGATATCCGAAAAAACAAAAAACATATAGAAAAATAAAATGGAAAAGATTACCAAGAGGTGTAAAAACTTATTGGAAACCTAAACAATTTACTAAAAGAAAAAAGCCAGGAGGGAAAAACCAATGTAAATGCTACAATTGTGGAGAATATGGACATATATCTCCAAATTGTAAAAAACCAAGACAGAAAGAAAAAATAAAATATATCCAAGATAAAGAATGCTATAGGATAGAAGTAAAAGAAGAAAGAGAAATAGAATTTGAAATTAATCCAGAAGAAGAAATATACATAGAAGAATTATTAGAAGAATACTTATACCAAGACGAAGAAGAAGAACAATGGACATATTCAGATGAAGAAGCATTAAGAGATAAAGACCCATATATATTTGACAACGATTGGGCAGAATCATGCTATATGTTCAAAACTAATGAAAATGAAAACATAGAACTAATACCTATGGAAGAAACAGAAAACAAAGATACAAAACAATTAGTATTCAAAAGAGAAAAATATAACAAAGTAAAGAAAGAAGAAAATCTAACTATGAAAGAAGGCGATTTGATACAAAAGAATATCAAGAAAATGTTCAAAAGAGAAAAATTACAATATATGTTTTTACTAGACATAGAAAAACCAATAGATATCAGATACTGTACAAACAAAAGAAATACAATTAAACTACCATTATACAACCAAAGTTTTTTCGAAAGAGACTTATCGAAAATACCAGAAAAAGATAGAAAAAATATACGAAACATACATTTTATTGGTATAGAAATCATAATTAAGGCATATTTTAGAGAAGGAATAGATACACCAATCGAAATTACTCTACTAGATGAAAGGATAAAGAGTCCAGCAGAAGGAGCTATAATAGCAAAATTACAAGGAAATCTAATGTACCAAGTTGTCAAATTTAGAACATTATTAAATTAATAGGGAAGATATATAAAATGCGGAAATTAGATGCGGAAAGTATAACAACAGAATTTAAATACAAGAACTTAAAGCTAAAGTTTAAAACAATATTTTAAAAACTATCTCTCTTTATCTTATAAAGGTGACTTGTTTTAAACAATCATATATTCGGATATAAAATCTATATATATTTAAAGATATTAACCATGTATTAAAGATTTTAATCTTCACAACATGACTTAGTAATCTCGGCACTATTCCTAACAACGCCTTCACACGGCTAACAGGATTACGGCCAATTACAGCATGCTTCTCTTAGATTAACAAAAATTTAAAACATGGTAATAGCTAGAAATATTTATAGAGTATCTAAATACATGATACAATTTAAAACTAAATCATATTTACAAGATAAAAAGAGATATTGAAAATTTAGCTACTCATAGGCATAATAAAAACACACATACTTTATTAAGCATAAAAACTTACTAGATTACACGATGTTGTTGGTGCTCAACTGCTTACACACTTAAGAACTTAAAACTAGAGAGATTTTTAGAGAGAAGAATGGAGAGGTCGATGCCTCCAACTAAACTACTAAGGCTCCTTATATAATGGAGCTTACAAGGACTTGATTGCAAATTAAAAACTTATATTTACATCCTATGGGCCTCTATTATTGTTGTAGGGACCTTTGTCTCTATTATTGCTTCCTCTTTTTCTTCCGTTCTTATCTTCTCTATTATTGCTGCCACTCCTTTTACTTTTGACTTTATATCCTTTTCTCTTTATCTTGTTGTCGGGGAATCTTCTTTTGTTTCTTGTCTTTTTGCTACCGACTCTTTTCTGTGCTATTCATCTTCTTCTTCGTGTATCTCTTCTGCTTTTTCAACTCTTCTTTTTCTTTGTTTGAAAAATATATTTTCCATTTCTTCATCATTTTCTAGATTAACATCACATTTGGGTATATCTTGTATTTCACAGTGTGGACATATATGTTTGATGTTTTTCTTTGTAATTTTTTATCTATTCATTAAATCACATAATATTATCCCTGTTTCTTTTGATATCAATGGATATGTTAGATCTGCAGTTGAATTTTTATCTTTGTATACTGGATTCAGTATATCACACATCCAGTCTTCTATCTGTTCTTCTATTCTGTCTTGTTGTCTAGTATTTTTGGTAGATGAATATATCATTGTATTTTTTCTGTTGAGGTAAATCCACTTATCTCTGTTGTAAGTCTGTAGTTCTTCAAATATAACTTTTAATCCGTAAGCTCTTTTTTCCTTGACTATATAGTTTACTTCTTGAATAGTACATAAGTCTTGTACTCTGTTTTGATATTCCAATATTTTTTACGTCAATCCTATTTTGATTAGCTGTATCTTTGGCAATATATTTCTCTGTTGTTGTGTTACTTCTGCCATTGCTGTGTAAAATCTTACATACATGAATCTTGTTTTTGTAGCTATCTGGAATTTATTAACTGCTTCCATTATTTCTGTTCCCAAGCATTCTACTTCTGCTGGTGAAGTAATGTATATTGAGTGTAATAGTCCATATTTGAATGCCTCTGTCACTAATCTTTTCTCTGTATTTGGCAATGCCACTAATTTGTTTATCTTTTCTGCTGAATTTATTCGGAAATCTTCATTATCTGTGCTTTGATTCAGGTAGTTGATCATAGCTGTTGCATTTTGTAAGTATTTGTCTGCTATTTCCATTCTTTCGAACTTCTGTTTTTCTACTTTTGTCCATTTTCCTTTTACTTCTCCTTGTTGTCCTTGTTGAGCTTGTTGAGCTAGTATATCTTTATATTTTATTTTTTCTATTTTTGCTTCAATAACCTTTTCTTTTCCTTTTGAGTTTTTTCTTGATGACTCTTGCTCTGTATCTTTCTCTTGCTTTATCTGCTTTTCTTTTACTTGCTGTAATTCTTCTTTCATCTGTTTATTTTCCATTTTGATTTCTTCCATTGTCAGTGCCAATTTGTTGATTGCTGCTAAGATTTCTTCCATCTCTTGTTAAATAATCTGCAAGAAAATTCTTTTTAGTTTCTATATATTCAATCTTGAAATCAAATTTTGCTATTTTAGATAGTATACTTAGTATGTTTCTCGTTTGTATTTTATCTTTTATATTCCTATTTTTTATCCATTGATAGGATACTAAATTATCTGTTCTAATAATTATTTCTCCTTCAGAAATATATAATTCGTATGCTTTTAATGCATGATATATTGCTAATAATTCTTTTCTATTTATTTCCCATTTTTCATGTTGTTCTTTCCATGTTCCTGAATGATATCTACATATAGTTTCTTCTTTTGTTTTTTGACATTTAAATTTTAGTATGCTTGCGTATGCTTCTTTACTTGCGTCTGATTCTATAATCCATATGTATCTGGTTGCTTTGTTGTGACGACCCAAAGGGTCATCACTTATTTTATTAATAATTTCGAGCTTCTAAGGCCTTGAAAACCTCATTCTATGTTGCCTCGATTGACGTGCACGATCCGAGCATGTAGCCGGAAAGATTTTGTGATAGAAAATATGAATTCTATGAGAAATTTTGATAAAAATGATATTAATATTGATATGGTTGACTTTGGTCAACATTTTTGGTAAACGGATCCGGACCCGAGATTGGATGGTCCCGAGAGGTCCGTAGGAAAATATGGGACTTGGACATGTGTCCGGAGTTGAATTCTGAGGCCTAGAGCCCAAGTTATGAATTTTTATGTGAAATTGTTTTTGATGCAATTATTAAAGGAAATAAATTAATAGACCTTGGTATCGGGCTCGTATTTTGGTTTCGAAGCTCGGTACAAGTCTTAAATATTATATATGTGATTTCTGTAAAGTTTGGTGACATTTGGATGTCGTTTGAGATGTTTTGGACCTTGAGTTCCAAGTTAAGAAGTTTTGAAAATCAAAAGTATGAAAATCATGAGTTTGAGGCTCGATTTGATTAAAACGAAGTGATATTGGCGATATGATCGCACGAACAAGTCCATAATGTGTTTTTGAGGTTGTGTACATGTTTGGTTTGGAGCCCGGAGGGCTCGGTTAAAGATTTGATAGGCCGTTGGATGAAATTCTGAATTTTGAACTGCTGTTTTTTTTCACCCAGTTGTTGGCTTCGCAATTGCGAAGAATTTCTCGCAATTGCGAAGGGGACAGTGTAAGGCAAGGCTCGCAAATGCGAACCTTGATCGCAAATGCGAAGCCAGCCTTGTTCGCAAATGCGAACAATTGTTCGCATTTGCGAAGGTCCCCAGTGTTGCCTTGGTTCGCAAATGCGAACCATTGTTCGCAAATGCGAACGTCCCAGTGACTGCCTTGGTTCGCAAATGCGAACCATTGTTCGCAAATGCGAACACTGCCTTATACAGCATGTGTTCGCAAATGCGAACATTAGTTCGCAAATGCGAACAAATGTTCGCAAATGCGAACTTCCCACCCTTAGCTTATTTTTCAAACTCTAGAAATTGGTCGGGGTTCGCAATTGCGAACCCATGTTCGCAAATGCGAACACAGAGACCTGAAAAACACGAATTTCAGTCATTTCTTCATTTTTCACAAAACCAAAACACCCATTTGCGACTCTTCAAGGATTTCTTCTTCATCAAAACGATTGTAAGTCACTTTTTACTTAATTCTTTCAATTCCTAACATCATTAAACATGTTTTTCATAAGAAATCAATGATTTTCATGGTAAAATTCTTGTTTTTGTTAGAAAATAGGGTTTTTCATAAATTGGAGGAATTGGACCTCGAATTGAGGTCCGATTTTGAAACAAATTATATACATGAACTCGTTGGGGGATGGGTAACCGTATTTTGGCCCTAACCCCGAATTCCGACCATGTGGGCTCGGGGTTGAAATTTACTATTCATGGCAGAATGTTGAAAAAGTGTTATTTGGTGTTAAGAATTAGTTTGATGAGTAGAATTGATGATATTAAATCAATTGTGTATAGATACGGTTGAATTGGAGCCAAATTGAAAGAAAAGACATATCCACGGATTGAATTGTTCATAAGCACTCGAGGTAAGTGTTTGTTCTATCCTAGCTTGAGGGAATAGGATTATGTGTTATGTGTTATGTGATCGAGTGCGGTGTATGGGCTGTGGTGACGAGCATCCATACACTGGCGTCTAGTATGACCGTGAGTCATTGGAAAATGATATTTTGAGATATATTACAGGTGAATCGTTATTGTTCTCCCTTGTTGGGACTTGTTGTGAAGATAATTATTGATTGCCCTTGATGGGACGATTTATGAATTGTTGTTTCTTTCTCTGCCCTTAACCGTGATTGTTATTTGGGTGAGGAAGAGTGATAATGCACGAAGGGTGATGCCGTGCCATGTTTATTTATTTATGCACGAAGGTTAATGCCGTGCCGTGTTTATTTATTGATTATGCACGAAGGATTATGCCGTGCCCTATTATTGAACCATGTACGAAGGATCATGCCATACTATGGATGTGAGGATGAGAGTAAAAGCACGAAGGGTGATGCCGTGTACCTTATTTGTTTATTTGGTGAGGATGAGAGTAAAAGCACGAAGGGTGATGCCGTGCAATTGCTTGCTATTCCTTGACTTGATATTACTTGTTTTTCCATTATATTTTATTTGGGTGATGCCGTGCAATTATTTGCCATTCCCTGACTTGATATTACTTGTGTTTTCTATTATACCTTGTTTTCTTTGTGAACTTATTTGATTGTTCTTTGGGTGAGGAAGAGTGATAATGCACGAAGGGTGATGCCGTGCCATGTTTATTTATTGATTATGCACGAAGGATCATGCCGTGCCCTCTGTTATTGAACCATGTACGAAGGATCATGCCGTACTATGGATGTGAGGATGAGAGTAAAAGCACGAAGGGTGATTGTAACGACCCGACCCGTCGTTACGGGAATTTACCACTCCGTCATGTTGCAATTACATGTTTTATGCTTTTATGTCAGTGTTAGGGTCTATCGGGTGATTTAGGAGTGATTTGGATTGAAAATGAGGCATATAGCCTTTTTGAAGGAGACTTGAATAAGGAAAGTCAACCCGGAGTTGACTATTTGGTTAGAGGGCACGGAATCAGATTCTGATGATTCGGTTAGTTCCGGAAGGTGATTTGTGACTTAGGGGAGCAATCGGAATTGAATTCGGAGGTCCGGTGTAGAAATAGGCTTGAATTGGCTAAGGTTGAATTTTGGCGAAATCCGAACAGTAGGTGAGATTTTGATCCGGGGGTCGGAATGGAGTTCCGACAGTTGCAGTAGCTTCGTTAGGTGATTTTGGATGTGCCCGCAAAATTTCAGGTCATTCGGACGTCGTTTGGTCGGGTTTTTGATCGAATGTGTAATTCGGAAAGTTTTAAGAAATTTAGGCTTGAATCCGTGTGTAATTGGTGATTTTGATGTTTAGGGTGGTGTTTTTATGATTGGAACAAGTTCGTATCATATTTTGGAGTATGTTGGTGGTTTTCGTTGGGGTCCCGGGGGCCTCGGGATGAATTCGGGGGTCCAAACGGACCAATTTGTGCCAAAAGGCACTGCTGTTCTGCTGCAATAATTGCAGAGAATTTTTGTTCATCGCGATCGCGGGAGGTGTGATGCGATGGCGTAAGGTCGACGGGTTGTGCATCGCGATCGCGTGGTGATGTCTGCAATCGCGTAGGTCAATGGCGGAATGCAGTGCGATCGCGATTGGGTTCACGCGATCGCGTAAGGTCAAGTCCGGATGCAATGCGATCGCGTGGATGGAGTTGTGATCGCGTAGGGATCTTCTGTTGTTCACTGCGATCGCGTGCCAAAGGCTGCAATCGCGTAGAGGAAAAATCAGGCCCCAGGGATTTGTGCATCGCGATCGCGTGCCAAAGGCTGCGATCGCGTAGAGCAAATTGCTCTGGCAGTGAGTTTAATTACAGAACATTTTACATACGGGTTTCATTCATGAACCCTCCATTTTTGAGTTCCAAGAGAAGAAATTGACGGGAGATTGCTGGGAAATCATCGAGGTTTCGTCGGAGGTAAGTTTATGGCTTAATTACATCATTTTAACATGAAATCCTTGGTTAATTCCCTGTAAATGGAAGATTAATTGTGGGTTTGAGCCCTAAGCCTAAATTGAAGAAAAACACCGATTTGAGTGGGCAAATGGAGTCCGATTTTGGTAAATTTTATATGTATGGACTCGTGGCGAGACGAGGGTTCCAGAAATGTGAATTTTGTAAATTTTCGGAATGTGGGCCCGGGGCTCGGGTTTTGGCAACTTTGGGAATTTTGATGTAAATTGAGTTATTTCGAATGGGTTGTGTTTAATTAGCCTATATTGATGTATTCTCATTGATTTTGAGCAGATTCGGCATTCAAGATGATTGAATTGCGAGGCGAGCGCAAGACGGATTAAGGCTTCTATCGGATCGAGGTGAGTGGTGGTAGTAAATAATGTACTGAGGGTTTGAAACCCCGTACTTGCACTTTACAGTGCTATGTAGAGATGAGACACACGTCATGTGACGAGCGTGGTGGCATTGGTATTTGGGGATTGGACTTGGTCCTTCCCGACTAATAGTATACTGTGTATTATGACTGATAATGAGATTATAAATGTGTAGTTGGGCTAATAGCCATGTTTGGGGCCTTGTGCCGATCTGTAGAGCATTAGGGAACCTATAGAGCTAGGTGACCCTTATATCGTGTTAGATATATAAACTCAGCCGTAGTTATAACTGTATAGCATATCATGAGCCAGTACTAGATGTGTACTTGGAGGTAGACATAGGGTGGAATTCCTTATTCTAGCTGAGTGAGCCCGAGAGGCCAGGTCTATATTGACTGGGATAGGGTCGAGGACCTATTGCGAGGTATTATATATATATATATACCTATATTGGATCGGGCTGCATGCCGCAACAGTATATATATTGGATCGGACTGCACGCCGCAGTAATATACATGTGGGACGGACTGCACGCCGCAGTATTATTGCGCTTGGGCTGTAGGAGCCCCTTCGGAGTCTGAGTCTGCACACATTCCAGTGAGCGCGGTATTATAATATTATATGTATATATATATAATTTGGATCGGACTGTACGCCGCAGTAATATATGGTGGACCTGGCTGCACGCCACAGTATCATAGCGCTTGGGCCTAAGGAGCCCCTCCGAAGTCTGCACACACCCCCAGTGAGCGCCGTCGACGTTAAATGGCTGCACGCGGCAGCGGTATATGTATTGGAGCGGGCTGCACGCCGCATCATTATACTTATTGATATTCATATATATACTAAAATACTGATATGATATAGACATATATATATGTCTCCATATATTGAGATAGCTGTATACCGTAGTGGTATGAGTGAGAATGTGGTCGGTGTGGGACCTAGATGGCATAGATGTGGACTGGATATTGGGGGTATTCATTATAGTGATGACTTACCTGTGAGGTTACCCTTAGAACTGTATAGTGATAGTACAGGTGTTCTCACTTCCAGTCGTTGTTTATTATTGTTACTCACTGAGTTGAAATATACTCACCCCACTCCCCCGCATTTTTGTGTGTGCGGATATACATGATTAGGAGGGCAGTTGAGCTATCGCAACTATTTGTGTTATCGCCATTCTATGGAGACTTCGAAGTAACTGCCGACGTCCGCAGGACCCGATATTCCCTCCTACTGTCTTTGATTATGTATTGATTATTTCTTTCCGCTCTGATCTTTGGTTGTAAACCTTATTACACTTACATTCTTTAGAGGCTCATGACTCTTGACCCTTCGGTCTGAGGGAGTTAGTATGTTTTGGGACTTGGTTCCCTGTTTGATACATTTATATCATTGTTGCTTATGACTTGATATGCTTAAATGGCCTAAAGAGAGCTTCTAGCCCCGTTATTGTTATTGATTGGTCAGGCTGGCTTAGCAATGTGCTAGGCGCCATCACGACCGGATTTGGGGTCGTGACAAGTTGGTATCAGAGCCTAGGTTTACTAGGCCTCATGAGTCTTGAGCCGGTTAGTAGAGTCTTGTGGATCGGTACGGGGACGCCTGTACTTATCCTCGGGAGGCTGCGAACCTTTAGGAAACACTTCACATTTCTTGGAATTCTTATCGTGCGTACTTGATTCAGCTTGAGATACATTTTTGAAATTCCTTCCGCACGTCTGTGTACGCATCGAGCGCTCAGTAATATAATTATCTTATGGCTTGCAATTCCCCGATCGAGGGACGAGATATAATCTCTATGAGTTCATGTTGGGCCTGTCTGGAGGACTTGAGGCGAAATCCTTGTCTATAGCTTGAGCACCAAGGTGCAAATTTCACGAGTCGGTATTATGAAGTTCATACGATCGGTACTGATCCTTATTGTGCAAATGGAAGTTTGATAATGGGAGAGCTGTAAGGTATTCAGTTCTTATTGTGATTTGATATGTAGCCCTAGCTATGGGCGTGATAAATAATTATCATATCTCGTAATTGGATGGTAAAGTGCCTTATGTGTAGTGGAACGAGTTTAAACTTAGGAAGACTAAAGTGATTTTTATATGTGTTATGATTCGAGCAGGTACATCGCAGGTTCAAGTATAAATTGTGATGATATAATTCGTGTAGTATTGAGATTTAATATTGTTGAAATACATTGTGAGATCTTGTTGAGTTGTGAAAGTATATCTAGGATGGTTTGGTGATTCTCTGGCAGGTGGATAGGCCAATTTACAAAGGAAACTCTGCCGAAATTTTTGGAAAATTCGGGACTGAGAAAAGATTTTTGTCACCTAAAGAGGGGGCGTAACTGTTGTGTGTGAATGAATGCAAGAATTGCAAAAGAGTTAATATTTCTGATGATTCGAATCTTCGCCGAAGCTTGCAAATGACTTGAGTTCAATCTAACTAGAACTTTGCGGTATCATTGGAGTAAGAAGGCTATGAGTGGCTAAAAGTGCTTTGATGTATGGCTCCGAGCTAAGTTGGGGAGGTTGCTATTGATTAACTAATTGCACTATTGTGTGCTATGTGATTCTGTCTCTAAGTATGTTGGGAAAATTCTGATAAGGTTTATGGTGCTTCGTAGATTTGAAGAAATACTAGGATGTTTTGAACTACTGTTGGTAGAGAATGTTCGGTGTATAGAAAGGAAAGATAGCGAATTGTACTTGTAAGTAATCATGTTCTGCGATGTCAGAGTTCTAACAAAAAACGAGTGGTTCTACTCAATAGGACAGTTGAATTACAGCTGAATAAGGGTGAATGACGCCCGAGAATTGTTTACGGTGTTCAAGATTTTACTTGTAACAGTCAGGTGTCTCAAAATTTTGCATGTGGCTAAAGATGGTGGTTTCGTTAGAAGAGATCGGTACTTGTGTTATATTATGTGAATGATGGGATTCTATGTAATCCATATTGGAAGGTAATGATAACGAATTCAAATCGCAAGAGGTTCTTCAAAATAAAGTATTGTAGGATGTGATCCTTCTGGAAATATTGAGAGAGTATTCTATGGCCTATGTGCCTTAGACCGTGTGGTCTTGTGTATGAATCTCGTGTGGTAACATAAGTTGATGTATTGTGGTCCTTCAGTAAAGGAGAATATGAAATTAAAGATGAATCAGAAAGGAAACTGGATAAATGGAACAACTTGTTAATAAACCGAAGTGGTATGATAAAGAATACGACTAATTCATGGTATGTGGTTGAAGTAATGAGTCTTGTAGATATTGTGCAAGAAAGCTTTGAGTGTTGGCAGTCGTGTAACCCGATATGGGTATAATATGTGTATAAGGACTCAGTCCTGGCAGTTTAAATTATGCAATGTGATTGGGAGAAAGAGTTTATGATGTGTCTTAATGTGGTTTGAAAAATGAATGTATTTCTTGTTGGTATGCAAGGCTTGGAATGTGTAATGAGTTTTCTCTATATGGGATTATGAAAGCCCTTGATGAGTTGAGTGCACCGATGTTTGCAGCGGAGGAAAGGGATATGAATTTCCATGTTGTCTTAGTGTGATATGGTATACGCGATGTGTTATGGAAAGTTGATAATGGCATATTCAAGGTTTTGAGATCAGTTCATAATATATGGGAAGTCAATAAAATTATTGAGCAGCGCGGACGGCTACAGGTGATTCAAGAATTGATCTTTCTGATGATTTAAGAAAATGGTACTGCTATTCTAGTAATTTGGCAGGGTATATGGTGCAAATGGACAAGGTAATGTAAATTGATAATATGTAGTAGTATGGTGGTATTTTCTCGTTGGATCGACTGTAATAATTGAGTCGTTGATGACATAGTGAAATTTATGAATGGCTTTCGTGGTATGAATGGACGCTTGAGGGGCGATATGTAATCGTACGGTGAAGTACGGAATCGGGCATAGTGATTCCTGTGTTATGTATGTGTTGGAGACTAGAAGTTCTCGTAACCCGCCTATGCAGCGGTGGTATATCGTGTGTATCGGCACAGTGTAGCGGTTATCGGAAATTGGAAGCCCTAGTGGCTATCTCGTCACTTGATATGACGAATTTGAATAATGATATATGATTGCAGGCTGGTTGTCATAAGTCAGGTTGTCTAGACTAATGTGATATGGACTATATCGGAGAAATGTCACAACTGCGTGGCAGAGCGCATCAGAGTATGCTCCAATAGAGTAGTTGTACCCAGGACCAGCGGACAGGCTGGTAGGTATTGCTTTGTAAGTTGGGCCTTCGTGGCGGATGTCAGTGTAGAGGTATCTACCATTGATTCAGTTCCGGTATTGAGGGACTTTGTCGGATGAGTTTCATGTGACCGAGCTCGAGGCAATATATACATGTATAGTATCTGGATCGGGTGGCACGCCGCCACATGTATAGTATCTGGATCGGGTGGCACGCCGCCACATGTATGGTATCTGGATCGGGTGGCACGCCGCCACAGTGTATGCTATTGGAACGGGTTGCACGCCGCAACAGTGTGATGTGGAAAATATAGTTTCCTATATCTTACCTTGTATACAATAGTTCCTAGCTTCCGAGGAATAGTCCGTATTGGTTTCGCTCGGGGAATAGCACATCGGTTGTGTCTTTTCGGGATTTGATAGCGTATATCTATCGTATCACCACGGGTGAGGTTGATTGCTTGGGTTCAAGACCTAGATCTGTGCGTGGCTAACCGTTTAGAGCTTAGTGGCTTGAGGTGTTTCATGAGTAATAATGTTGGGGGTAGAATCACGAATCGTGGCAAGGCCACATGACGTGATGACCTTTCAAGAATGAGTCGTGCACTCCATTCCTATGATGTGAGATGGGATCTCGGTTATATATTATGATGGTACAAAGGAATTGAATTACAGCCCTATTGTTGGAGTCAGTTGTCATAATTTGAGTATGTTTAGATGTTTCTATTGGAGCTCATGTTGTGCTCATCGTGGCTTAGGCCGGTGCTGAGGTGTCATATCACCAATGCGGTGTGTTATAATCGAAATGATCGTCGAAGCCAATAATGAGTGTGAGTATATGTGATTTGAGCTAGTTAGAAAGGCAATACCGAGATTTGGCTCCGAATTTTGTTGTAGTATCAATTAAAAGGGAAATGGATTCATGAATGGTTGACCTGAGAGATGGGTTCGATATATCGCGTGTGCGGTTGCCGTTGGCAGGATATGAAGGTGTTGGAATAAGACTCTATCTAATGAAAACGATTTTTCAGTTGGTATTTGGTTATCGTGGGAAATTGTTGTGATTAGGGATTATTGTTCCGAGTGATTGGGTTGTTTGACACATCATATTATCTCACCGAGGTGGCGAGTATGGACTATTACAGTTGGATCGTGTGTATCCTGAGTATAGGCATATGATTTCAGAAAGTACAATGTGATTTATGGTTCAGATGGTCTGTGAAATTTTGACTATGTGGTGTTTTCGGACTTATGTGAGATAGGGTGACGTATGATCACCCGGATATATGCTTGGTAAGGTCATTCAGCTATTGGGTTGCTTCTAGTACAACTTTGAGTCCGCTCGAGGACGAGCGTTTGTTTAAGTTGGGGAGAATGTAACGACCCGACCCGTCGTTACGGGAATTTACCACTCCGTCATGTTGCAATTACATGTTTTATGCTTTTATGTCAGGTGTTAGGGTCTATCGGGTGATTTAGGAGTGATTTGGATTGAAAATGAGGCATATAGCCTTTTTGAAGGAGACTTGAATAAGGAAAGTCAACCCGGAGTTAACTATTTGGTTAGAGGGCTCGGAATCGGATTCTGATGATTCGGTTAGTTCCGGGAGGTGATTTGTGACTTAAGGGAGCGATCGGAAGTGAATTTGGAGGCCCGGTGTAGAAATAGGCTTGAATTGGCTAAGGTTGAATTTTGGCGAAATCCGAACGGTAGGTGAGATTTTGATCCGGGGTCGGAATGGAATTCCGACAGTTGCAGTAGCTTCGTTAGGTGATTTTGGATGTGCCTGCAAAATTTCAGGTCATTCGGACGTCTTTTGGTCGGGTTTTTGATCGAATGTGTAATTCGGAAAGTTTTAAGAAATTTAGGCTTGAATCCGTGTGTAATTGGTGATTTTGATGTTTAGAGTGGTGTTTTTATGATTGGAACAAGTTCGTATCGTATTTTGGAGTATGTTGGTGGTTTTTGTTGGGGTCCCGGGGGCCTCGGGATGAATTCGGGGGTCCAAACGGACCAATTTGTGCCAAAAGGCACTGCTGTTCTACTACAATAATTGCAGAGAATTTTTGTTCATCGCGATCGCGGGAGGTGTGACGCGATCGCGTAAGGTCGACGGGTTGTGCATCGCGATCGCGTGGTGATGTCTGCGATCGCGTAGGTCAATGGCGGAATGCAGTGCGATCGCGATTGGGTTCACGCGATCGCGTAAGGTCAAGTTCGGATGCAATGCGATCGCGTGGATGGAGTTGCGATCGCGTAGGGATCTTCTGTTGTTCACTGCGATCGCGTGCCAAAGGCTGCGATCGCGTAGAGGAAAAATCAGGCCCCAGGGATTTGTGCATCGCGATCGCGTGCCAAAGGCTGCGATCGCGTAGAGCAAATTGCTCTGGTAGTGAGTTTAATTACAGAACATTTTACATACGGGTTTCATTCATGAACCCTCCATTTTTGAGTTCCAAGAGAAGAAATTGACGGGAGATTGCTGGGAAATCATCGGGGTTTCGTCGGAGGTAAGTTTATGGCTTAATTACATCATTTTAACATGAAATCCTTGGTTAATTCCCTGTAAATGGAAGATTAATTGTGGGTTTGAGCCCTAAGCCTAAATTGAAGAAAAACACCGATTTGAGTGGGCAAATGGAGTCCGATTTTGGTAAATTTTATATGTATGGACTCGTGGCGAGACGAGGGTTCCAGAAATGTGAATTTCGTCAATTTTCGGAATGTGGGCCCGGGGCTCGGGTTTTGGCAACTTTGGGAATTTTGATGTAAATTGAGTTATTTCGAATGGGTTGTGTTTAATTAGCCTATATTGATGTATTCTCATTGATTTTGAGCAGATTCGGCATTCAAGATGATTGAATTGCGAGGCGAGCGCAAGACGGATTAAGGCTTCTATCGGATCGAGGTGAGTGGTGGTAGTAAATAATGTACTGAGGGTTTGAAACCCCGTACTTGCACTTTACAGTGCTATGTAGAGATGAGACACGCGTCATGTGACGAGCGTGGTGGCATTGGTATTTGGGGATTGGACTTGGTCCTTCCCTACTAATAGTATACTGTGTATTATGACTGATAATGAGATTATAAATGTGTAGTTGGGCTAATAGCCATGTTTGGGGCCTTGTGCCGATCTGTAGAGCATTAGGGAACCTATAGAGCTAGGTGACCCTTATATCGTGTTAGATACATAAACTCAGCCGTAGTTATAACTGTATAGCATATCATGAGCCAGTACTAGATGTGTACTTGGAGGTAGACATAGGGTGGAATTCCTTATTCTAGCTGAGTGAGCCTGAGAGGCCAGGTCTATATTGACTGGGATAGGGTCGAGGACCTATTGCGAGGTATTATATATATATATACCTATATTGGATCGGGCTGCACGCCGCAGCAGCATATATATTGGATCGGACTGCACGCCGCAGTAATATACATGTGGGATGGACTACATGCCTCAGTATTATTGCGCTTGGGCTGTAGGAGCCCCTTCGGAGTCTGAGTCTGCACACATTCCAGTGAGCGCGTATGTATATATATATAATTCGGATCGGACTGTACGCCGCAGTAATATATGGTGGACCTGGCTGCACGCCACAGTATCATAGCGCTTGGGCCTAAGGAGCCCCTCCGAAGTCTGCACACACCCCCAGTGAGCGCCGTCGACGTTAAATGGCTGCACGCGGCAGCGGTATATGTATTGGAGCGGGGTGCACGCCGCAGCATTATACTTATTGATATTCATATATATACTAAAATACTGATATGATATAGACATATATATATGTCTCCATATATTGAGATAGCTGTATACCGTAGTGGTATGAGTGAGAATGTGGTCGGTGTGGGACCTAGATGGCATAGATGTGGACTGGATATTGGGGGTATTCATTATAGTGATGACTTACCTGTGAGGTTACCCTTAGAACTGTATAGTGATAGTACAGGTGTTCTCACTTCCAGTCGTTGTTTATTATTGTTACTCACTGAGTTGAAATATACTCACCCCACTCCCCCGCATTTTTGTGTGTGCGGATATACATGATTAGGAGGGCAGTTGAGCTATCGCAACTGTTTGTGTTATCGCCATTCTATGGAGACTCCGAGGTAGCTGCCGACGTCCGCAGGACCCGATATTTCTTCCTACTGTCTTGATTTATGTATTGATTATTTCTTTCCGCTCCGATCTTTGGTTGTAAACCTTATTACACTTACGTTCTTTAGAGGCTCATGACTCTTGACCCTTCGGTCTGAGGGAGTTAGTATGTTTTGGGACTTGGTTCCCTGTTTGATACATTTATATCATTGTTGCTTATGACTTGATATGCTTAAATGGCCTAAAGAGAGCTTCTAGCCCCGTTATTGTTATTGATTGGTTAGGCTGGCTTAGCAATGTGCTAGGCGCCATCACGACCAGATTTGGGGTCGTGACAGTGATGCCGTGCAACTGTTTGCTATTTCTTCAATTGATATTACTTGTGTTTACATTACACTTTGTTTTTCCTTGTGAAATTATTAACCGTGGTTAATTGTTGAATTCTTTAAGATATTCCTTATTGTGTTAATACTTGATTATTTCTTGTTACTTTGTGGTACACATATATATATATATATATATATATATATTGAATTGCACAGGTTATGTGGGTGTCTGGTCCTAGGCTTGTCACTACTTCGCCGGGATAGGCCAGGCACTTACCAGGACATGGGGTCGGTTGTGCTGATGCTACACTTCTGTGCGTTTTTGCACAGGTCCAGGTTACGATCAGGAGCAGCAGCAGCAGTAAATAGATTGCGTGGGAGTTGATCACATTTGAGACCGAGGTAGCTTGCACACGTCCGCAGGCCCGGCATCTCTTTCTTTATTTATGTTAATAGCTGTAGTCTTATTGTTCCGAGACAAACAGAATTATGTTATATTTCCTTCAGACTTTTATGTGTAGTATTCCATAGTAGTTTGTGAGTTGGTGACTCCAAGTCTTGGGTAGAGGATTTCAGTATGGTTTTACCTTGAAACTGCTTAATACTATTTCTATAAAGTATTCCGCATTTATTTCATTGAAATTGTGTTAAAAACAGGATAGTATGAATACAGTGGCTTGCCTAGCTACCACGAGTAGGCGCCATCACGATCCCGATGTTGGGGGAAATCCGGGTCGTGACAAGTTGGTATCAGAGCTCTAGGTTACATAGGTCTCACCACTCACGAACAAGCTTAGTAGAGTTTGAGAGGTAGGTACGGAGACGTCTGTACTTGTCCTCCAGAGTCTATTGAGTTAGGAAAAAGTCTCTCATTTGTTCTTTCTTGTCGTGCGACTTGTTCCTCAATTACTGATTGAATTTCTATTCTGTCCTTTCGCAGATGGTAAGGACACGCACTTCTTCGTCCGCTGACCAGCAGCCCGAGCCCCAGACAGCTCCCGTGAGGGGCAGGGGCCAAGGTCGTATCAGAGGCCGTGGTAGGGGTAGAGCTCAGCCTCAGGCGGCTACCCCAGAGGTGGAGCCTCATATTGAGATGGAAGAGGAGGTTCCGGTTCCAGCAGCTCCAGTGGGCCCAGCTCAGGTCCCAGGAGAGGCTTTGATTACCCCGGATCTCCGGGATGCTTTGGTCAGAATAGCGGGATTTATGGATAGCATTGCCAGAGCGGGTTTATTATCAGTTGCCCCAGCTACTTCTCAGGCTGGAAGAGGGGCCCAGACTCCTATTGCTCATACTCCGGAGCCAGTAGCTCCTCAGCCTCAGGCACCAGTGGTTCAGCCAGCTGTGGCCACCCAGTCAGGTACCATGACTCATGTCGGAGATGGAGCGACCATGACTTCTGATTCTTTATGGAGGCTTGATCGGTTCTCCAAGCTATTTACCACTACATTCGGTGGAGCCGCATCAGAGGATCCTCAGGACTTTTTATTCGGTTGCCATGAGATTCTCAAGACTATGGGGATCGTGGAGACAAACGGAGTTGATTTCTGTACCTTCAGACTTGCAGGATCCGCCAAGACTTGGTGGAGAGATTATTGCCCGACTCGACCAGCAGGGTCCCCAGCTCTATCATGGGACCAGTTTGCGGAACTATTTATGGAGAAGTTTCTCCCTGCTACTCGGCGGGATTTACTTCGGAGGCAGTTTGAGCGCCTCCATCAGGGCACTATGACAGTTACACAGTATGAGACGAGATTTATTGACTTGGCTCGTCATGCAGTGGTGATACTTCCCACGGAGCGGGAGAGGGTCCGCGGATTTATAGATGGGCTTAATCAGCCGATTAGACTCCAGATGGCTATGGGCGTGGGGAGTGACATATCATTTCAGGAGGCAGCCAATGCAGCACGCAGAGTTGAGATGGCTCTTGCTAGGGGAGGCGGTTATTCTTCAGATAAGAGGCCTCGTCATTCAGGTAGGTTTGGTGGTTCTTCCTCTGGTAGCAGAGAATCCTTTGATAGAGGCCGGTCCTCCGGGCCTTTTCATTCCGCCCTTCGAGGCTTCACGGGGTGGATCGGTGATCGTGGTTCTCGGGGCATTATTCAGACCAGTATCCTATTAATGCTCAGCCTCTTCAGAGTGTTCGTGGAGGCCATTCAGGTCGTCAGGGCCAGTAGCCCTATCAGTCTAAGAGTTGCTACGGTTGTGGCGACCCAGGTCATTTTATCAGGAATTGCCCTATAGCAGTGGGCAACTCTCAGCAGCGAGGTCCTCGTCCTATGATTCAGGCCCCAGATGACCCTCAGCCTGCCCAGCCAGCCAGAGGCGGGGGTAGAGATTATAGAGGTGGAGGTCGAGACCGTAGAGGTGGAGACCATCCAGCCTGAGGTAGAGGTCAGCCAGTTGATGGTCGTCCTAGAGACGTAGCTCAGAGGGGAGGTGCAGATCCCCGATTCTATGCTTTACCAGCCAGGCCAGAGGCAGAGGCATCGGATGTCGTGATTACAGGTACTATTCTTGTGTGTGGCAGAGGTGCTTCAGTATTATTTGACCCTGGGTCTACATATTCCTATGTGTCTTCCTACTTCGCACCGTATTTGGCTGTGCCCAGCTATGCTCTGGATATTCCAGTTTATGTGGCTACACCAGTGGGTGACTCTATTATAGTCGATCGGGTGCATCGTTCGTGCGTAGTTATATTTGGGGGTCTTGAGACCCGTGTTGATCTGTTGCTCTTGGATATGGTAGATTTTGATGTCATATTGGGGATGGACTGGTTGTCCCCATACCATGCTATTCTTGATTGTCATGCTAAGACCGTCACCTTAGCCTTGCCAGAATCACCCCGATTAGAGTGGAAGGGTACCTCAAGCCACTCCGTTCGCACCGTTATTTCTTATGTTAAGGCTCGACGTATGGTCGAGAAGGGGTGTCTAGCTTATTTGGCTTATGTTCGTGATTCCAGCGCAGAAGTTCCTTCCATTGATTCAGTCCCTATTGCACGGGAGTTTCGGGAGGTTTTTCCTTCAGACCTGCCGGGCATGCCACCCGACAGGGATATTGACTTCTGTATTGATTTGGCACCGGGCACTCGGCCCATCTCTATTCCACCCTATCGTATGGCCCCGCCAGAGTTAAAGGAGTTGAAAGATCAGTTGCAGGACCTTCTTGAGAAGGGTTTTATCAGGCCCAGTGTTTCCCCCTGGGGAGCACCCGTATTATTTGTAAAGAAGAAGGATGGCTCGATGCGGATGTGTATTGATTACCGGCAGTTAAACAAGGTGACTATCAAAAATAAATATCCACCGCCGAGGATTGATGATTTGTTTGACCAGCTCCAGGGAGCGAGGGTATTCTCTAAGATAGACTTGAGGTCAGGCTACCATCAGCTGAAGATCAGGGCGGCTGACATTCCTAAGACGACCTTTCGCTCTAGATATGGGCATTATGAGTTCTTGGTCATGTCCTTCGGGTTGACCAATGCCCCAGCGACATTCATGGAGTTAATGAATCGGGTATTCAGGCCTTACTTAGATCTATTCGTGATAGTCTTCATAGATGACATCCTGGTATACTCCCGCAGCCAGGAAGAGCACGAGCAGCACCTCAGAGTGGTTCTTCAGACTCTGAAGGATAATCAGCTATATGCCAAATTTTCAAAATGTGAGTTCTGGCTGAGTTCGGTAGCATTTCTGGGTCACATTGTATCTGTGGAGGGTATTCAGGTAGACCCAAAGAAGATTGAGGCAGTCCAGAATTGGCCTCGACCAGCTTCAGTGACCGAGATACGGAGTTTCTTGGGATTAGCAGGTTACTACCGTCGTTTTGTAGAGGGGTTTTCTTCTATTGCAGCCCCGATGACCGGGTTGACCCAGAAGGGTGTCCAGTTTCAGTGGTCAGAGGAGTGTGAGGCGAGCTTTCAGAAGCTCAAGACAGCCTTGACCACCGCACCGGTGTTGGTACTACCTACGGGTGCAGGGCCTTATACAGTTTATTGTGACGCATCTCGTACAGGGCTTGGAGCGGTATTGATGCGGGATGGTAAGGTTATCGCTTATGCTTCGAGGCAGTTAAAGATACATGAGAAGAATTATCCAGTTCATGATCTTGAATTAGCAGCAGTGGTTCATGCCTTAAAGATCTGGAGGCATTATCTATATGGTGTGACATGTGAGGTGTACACTGATCACAAAAGCTTACAGTATTTGTTCAAAACGAAGGAGTTGAATCTACGACAGCGGAGATGGTTAGAGTTGCTAAAAGACTATGATGTTACTATATTATATCACCCAGGGTAAGGCCAATGTGGTGGCGGATGCATTGAGTAGAAAGTATGCCAGCATGGGTAGTCTTGCATTTATTCCGGTCAATCAGAGACCATTAGCTCTAGATGTCCAGGCCTTAGCCAACAAGTTCGTGAGATTAGACATTTCTGAGCCTAGCAGGGTGTTAGCCTGCACGGTCGCTCGTTCTTCTTTATTAGAGCGTATCCGTGAGAGGCAATTTGATGATCCTCATTGGCGTGAGTTGAGAGATACAGTACAGCGGGGAGGTGCCACTCAGGTAAATCTAGATGATGATGGGGTATTGAAATTGCAGGGTCGAGTTTGTGTGCCCAATGTCGAAGGGATTCGAGAGTTGATCTTAGCGGAGGCCCACAGTTCGCGGTATTCTATTCACCCGGGCGCCGCGAAGATGTACCAGGACTTACGGCAACACTATTGGTGGTGCAGAATGAAGAAAGATATCGTTGCGTATGTCGCTCGGTGTCTAAATTGTCAGCATGTGAAATATGAGCACCAGAGGCCTGGTGGTGTATTCCAGAGGATTGAAATTTCCGAGTGGAAATGGGAGCGGATCACTATGGACTTCGTTACTCGACTTTCTTTGACTCGGAGGAAATTTGATGCTATTTGGGTCATTGTTGATAGGCTGACCAAATCAGCACACTTTATTCCAGTATCTGTCTCCTACTCGTCGGAGAGGTTAGCGGAGGTTTACATTAGGGAGATTGTTCGTCTCCATGGGGTGCCGGTATCTATTATCTCTGATCGGGGTACGCAGTTTACCTCGCGGTTCTGGAGAGCGGTTCAGCAGGAGTTAGGCACCCAGGTTCAGTTGAGTACAGCATTTCATCCTCAGACGGATGGCTAGTCCGAGAGGACTATTCAGATTCTTGAGGACATGCTTCGAGCCTGTGTTATTGATTTCGGAGGCTCATGGGACCAGTTTCTGCCATTAGCAGAGTTCGCCTACAATAACAGTTACCAATCTAGCATCCGGATGGCTCCTTATGAGGCGTTGTATGGTAGGCGATGTCGATCACCGGTTGGATGGTTTGAACCGGGAGAGGCTCGGTTGTTAGGAACAGACTTAGTTCAGGAGGCCTTGGATAAGGTCAAGACTATTCAGGAGAGATTGCGTTCAGCTCAGTCTAGGCAAAAGACTTATACGGATCGTAAGGTTCGAGATGTAGATTTCATGGTTGGTGATCGAGTATTGCTCCGGGTGTCGCCTATGAAGGGCGTGATGAGGTTTGGGAAGAAGGGCAAGCTCAGCCCTAGGTATATTAGCCCATTTGAGATTCTAGACAGAGTGGGAGGGGTGACTTACAGATTAGCTTTGCCGCCTAGCTTATCAGCCGTGCATCCAGTTTTTCACGTATCTATGCTTCGGAGATACCACGGCGATCCCACACATGTGTTAGACTTCAGTACTGTCCAATTGGACAATGATCTATCATACGAGGAGGAGCCGGTGGCTATTCTAGACCGGCAGGTTCGACAGCTGAGGTCGAAGAGTTATCCTTCTGTACGTGTTCAGTGGAGAGGTCAGCCTCCTGAGGCATCGACCTGGGAGTCCGAGTCTGATATGCGGAGCCGCTACCCATATTTATTTCCCGACTCAAGTACTTCTTTCTTTTGTCCGTTCGAGGACGAACGGTTGTTTTAGAGGTGGAGATTGTGACGACCCAAAGGGTCATCACTTGTTTTATTAATCAATTTCGAGCTTCTGAGGCCTTGAAAACCTCATTCTATGTTGCCTCGATTGACGTGCACGATCCGAGCATGTAGCCGGAAAGATTTTGTGATAGAAAATATGAATTCTATGAGAAATTTTGATAAAAATGATATTAATATTGATATGGTTGACTTCGGTCAACATTTTTGGTAAACGGATCCGGACCCGAGATTGGATGGTCCCGAGAGGTCCGTAGGAAAATATGGGACTTGGACATGTGTCCGGAGTCGAATTCTGAGGCCTAGAGCCCAAGTTATGAATTTTTATGTGAAATTGTTTTTGATGCAATTATTAAAGGAAATAAATTAATAGACCTTGGTATCGGGCTCGTATTTTGGTTCCGACGCCCGGTACAAGTCTTAAATATTATATATGTGATTTCTGTAAAGTTTGGTGACATTTGGATGTCGTTTGAGATGTTTTGGACCTTGAGTTCCAAGTTAAGAAGTTTTGAAAATCAAAAGTATGAAAATCATGAGTTTGAGGCTCGATTTGATTAAAACGAAGTGATATTGGCGATATGATCGCACGAACAAGTCCATAATGTGTTTTTGAGGTTGTGTACATGTTTGGTTTGGAGCCCGGAGGGCTCAGGTAAAGATTTGATAGGTCGTTGGATGAAATTCTGAATTTTGAACTGCTGTTTTTTTCACCCAGCTGTTGGCTTCGCAATTGCGAAGAATTTCTCGCAATTGCGAAGGGGACAATGTAAGGCAAGGCTCGCAAATGCGAACCTTGATCGCAAATGCAAAGCCAGCCTTGTTCGCAAATGCGAACAATTGTTCGCATTTGCGAAGGTCCCCAGTGCTGCCTTGGTTCGCAAATGCGAACCATTGTTCGCAAATGCGAAGGTCCCCAGTGCTGCCTTGGTTCGCAAATGCGAACCATTGTTCGCAAATGCGAACGTCCCAGTGACCGCCTTGGTTCGCAAATGCGAACCATTGTTCGCAAATGCGAACACTGCCTTATACAGCATGTGTTCGCAAATGCGAACATTAGTTCGCAAATGCGAGATGTTCGCAAATGCGAACAAATGTTCGCAAATGCGAACTTCCCACCCTTAGCTTATTTTTCAAACTCCGGAAATTGGTCGGGGTTCGCAATTGCGAACCCATGTTCGCAAATGCGAACACAGAGACCTGAAAAACACGAATTTCAGTCATTTCTTCATTTTTCACAAAACCAAAACACCCATTTGCGACTCTTCAAGGATTTCTTCTTCATCAAAACGATTGTAAGTCACTTTTTACTTAATTCTTTCAATTCCTAACATCATTAAACATGTTTTTCATAAGAAATCAATGATTTTCATGGTAAAATTCTTGTTTTTGTTAGAAAATAGGGTTTTTCATAAATTGGGGAATTGGACCTCGAATTGAGGTCCGATTTTGAAACAAATTATATACATGAACTCGTTGGGGGATGGGTAACCGGATTTTGGCCCTAACCCCGAATTCCGACCATGTGGGCCCGGGGTTGAAATTTACTATTCATGGCAGAATGTTGAAAAAGTGTTATTTGGTGTTAAGAATTAGTTTGTTGAGTAGAATTGATGATATTAAATCAATTGTGTATAGATACGGTTGAATTGGAGCCAAATTGAAAGAAAAGACATATCCACGGATTGAATTGTTCATAAGCACTCGAGGTAAGTGTTTGTTCTATCCTAGCTTGAGGGAATAGGATTATGTGTTATGTGTTATGTGATCGAGTGCGGTGTATGGGTTGTGGTGACGAGCATCCATACATTGGCGTCTAGTATGACCGTGAGTCGTTGGAAAATAATATTTTGAGATATATTACAGGTGAATCGTTATTGTTCTCCCTTGTTGGGACTTGTTGTGAAGATAATTATTGATTGCCCTTGATGGGACGGTTTATGAATTGTTGTTTCTTTCTCTGCCCTTAACTGTGATTGTTATTTGGGTGAGGAAGAGTGATAATGCACGAAGGGTGATGCCGTGCCATGTATATTTATTTATGCACGAAGGTTAATGCCGTGCCATGTTTATTTATTGATTATGCACGAAGGATTATGCCGTGCCCTATTATTGAACCATGTACGAAGGATCATGCCGTACTATGGATGTGAGGATGAGAGTAAAAGCACGAAGGGTGATGCCGTGTACCTTATTTGTTTATTTGGTGAGGATGAGAGTAAAAGCACGAAGGGTGATGCCGTGCAATTGCTTGCTATTCCTTGACTTGATATTACTTGTTTTTCCATTATATTTTATTTGGGTGATGCCGTGCAATTATTTGCCATTCCTTGACTTGATATTACTTGTGTTTTCTATTATACCTTGTTTTCTTTGTGAACTTATTTGATTGTTCTTTGGGTGAGGAAGAGTGATAATGCACGAAGGGTGATGCCGTGCCATGTTTATTTATTGATTATGCACGAAGGATCATGCCGTGCCCTGTTATTGAACCATGTACGAAGGATCATGCCGTACTATGGATGTGAGGATGAGAGTAAAAGCACGAAGGGTGATGCCGTGCAAATGTTTGCTATTTCTTCAATTGATATTACTTGTGTTTACATTACACTTTGTTTTTCCTTGTGAAATTATTAATTGTGGTTAATTGTTGAATTCTTTAAGATATTCCTTATTGTGTTAATACTTGATTATTTCTTGTTATTTTGTGGTACACATATATATATATAGAACTGCACAGGTTTATGTGAGTGTCTGGTCCTAGGCTTGTCACTACTTCGCCGGGATAGGCCGGACACTTACCAGCACATGGGGTCGGTTGTGCTGATACTACACTTCTGTGCGTTTTTGCACAGATCCAGATTTTGAGCAGCAGCAGCAGTAGTTCGATAGCAATATTTCATACCCACGAGACTGAGGTAGCTTGCAGGCGTCCGCAGGCCCGACGTCTCTTTCTTTATTTATGTTAATAGCTGTAGTCTCATTGTTCCGAGACAAACGGAATTATGTTATATTTCCTTCGGACTTTTATGTGTAGTATTCAGTAGTAGTTCGTGAGTTGGTGACTCCACGTCTTGGGTAGAGGATTTCAGTATGATTTTCATCTTGTAATTAGTTATTTCTATTTCGATAAAGTATTCCGCATTTATTTAATTAAAATTGTGTTAAAAACAGGATAGTATGAATACGGTGGCTTGCCTAGCTACCACGAGTAGGCGCCATCACGATCCCGATGTTGGGGGAAAATCCGGGTCGTGACATTTGTTTGGGTACCTTTGTGGTTTTATATTTTTTATACAGTAATCTATTATTTCTTTTACATATTTTGTATCTTTTTCTGACCATTGCCATATCTGTTCATCTTTTGTTCTAAGTTTATTTTGTATTCTTCTTATTTTTGTGGCTAGATTTGGTACAAAGCTTCTGATTTGGTTTAATAATCCCAGTAATGCTTGTAGGTCTCTTTTGTTATTGCAGTTAGATTTTTGTTCTATCATTTTCTTTACTATATGTTCTTGTATTTCTACTCCATGCATATCTATTTTCATTCCTAAAAATTCTATTCTTTCTTTCAGCAATTCTGTTTTCTTTTTGCTAATAGCTAATCCTGCTTCTATCACTATTTTTTTAAATATTTTTATATGTTTAATATGGTCTTCTATATTTTTTGAGAATATTAATATATCATCTATGTATACTACTATGAATTCGTAGTATTTTCGAAATATTGAATCCATATATTGTTGATAAATACTTGGGCTATTTTTGTATCCAAATGGAAGAACGTTCCATTCGTAATATCCATTTGTGGTACTAAATGCTGTATATTTCTTACTTTCTTCTTCTAGTTTTATATGGTAAAACCCTGATTTACAATCAAATTTGCTAAAGTATTTTGCTTGTATAGCTCTTTGTATTAATATGTCTTTATTTGGTATAGGGTATTTTGTAGTAGTAGTTTTCTTATTTAGATCTGTATAATCTACAACCATCCGGGTTTTTCCTCTTTTTATTTCACTATGTTTGCATACAATAAAGGCTGGACTATTATGGTTTCTTTCTTGGTTTGGATCTATTTCTCTTATAAATCCATTTTTTATCATCTCAGTTATATGTATCTCAAATTCTTTTTCATCTCCTGGTTGGTATTTCATAGGTTTTTTATAGACTCTTAAATCTGGTTTTATCAATTCTATTTTTGCTACTGGTTTTCTTTTTTCCCAATATTTTAATGGGTCTTCTGTATATATTTCTTCAAGTAATTCTTCCATAGCTTGCTTTGTATTTTCCTTTTCATATTCTTCTCTTGTTTGTATTTTGTAACATATACTCATTAGATGTATTCTTCCATCACCTTTGTTTTTCAACATTTGTGTTACTTTGGGAGTTCCTTTTTCCCATGGTTCACATATTCTTTCTTTTGGATAATATACTCTATAATTTGGATATTTTATTCCATTTTTTGTAAATAATATTCTATCTTTGTCTATTTCTATAGGTAGATATGTGTCATAGAAGGATGCTCCTATTAGGAAATCAATTCCTTCTAATTTATATGCGTATATGTAATGACCCGACCGGTCGTTTTAGAAAAATGTAACGATCCGACCCGTCGTTATGGGAATTTACCACTCCGTCATGTTGCAATTACATTTTTTATGCTTTTATGTCAGTGTTAGGGTCTATCGGGTGATTTAGGAGTGATTTGGATTGAAAATGAGGCATATAGCCTTTTTGAAGGAGACTTGAATAAGGAAAGTCAACTCGGAGTTGACTATTTGGTTAGAGGGCTCGTAATCGGATTCTGATGATTCGGTTAGTTCTGGAAGGTGATTTGTGACTTAGGGGAGCAATCGGAATTGAATTCGGAGGTCCGGCGTAGAAATAGGCTTGAATTGGCTAAGGTTGAATTTTGGCGAAATCCGAACGGTAGGTGAGATCTTTATCCGGGGGTCGGAATGGAATTCCGACAGTTGCAATAGCTTCGTTAGGTGATTTTGGATGTGCCTGCAAAATTTCAGGTCATTCGGACGTCGTTTGGTCGGGTTTTTGATCGAATGTGTAATTCGGAAAGTTTTAAGAAATTTAGGCTTGAATCCGTGTGTAATTGGTGATTTTGATGTTTAGGGTGGTGTTTTTATGATTGGAACAAGTTCGTATCGTATTTTGGAGTATGTTGGTGGTTTTCATTGGGGTCCCGGGGGCCTCGGGATGAATTCGGGGGTCCAAACGGACCAATTTGTGCCAAAAGGCACTGCTGTTCTGCTGCAATAATTGTAGAGAATTTTTGTTCATCGCGATCGCGGGAGGTGTGATGCGATCGCGTAAGGTCGACGAGTTGTGCATCGCGATCGCGTGGTGATGTCTGCGATCACGTAGGTCAATGGCGAAATGCAGTGCGATCGCGATTGGGTTCACGCGATCGCGTAAGGTCAAGTCCGGATGCAATGCGATCGCGTGGATGGAGTTGCGATCGCGTAGGGATCTTCTGTTGTGCACTGCGATCGCGTGCCAAAGGCTGCGATCGCGTAGAGGAAAAATCAGGCCCCAAGGATTTGTGCATCGCGATCGCGTGCCAAAGGCTGCGATCGCGTAGGGCAAATTGCTCTGGCAGTGAGTTTAATTACAGAACATTTTACATACGGGTTTCATTCATGAACCCTCCATTTTTGAGTTCCAAGAGAAGAAATTGACGGGAGATTTCTGGGAAATCATCGGGGTTTCGTCGGAGGTAAGTTTATGGCTTAATTACATCATTTTAACATGAAATCCTTGGTTAAATCCCTGTAAATGGAAGATTTAAGGTGGGTTTGAGCCCTAGGCCTAAATTAAAGAAAAACACTGATTTGAGTGGGCAAATGGAGTCCGATTTTGATAAATTTTATATGCCTAGACTCGTATCTAGATGAGGATTCCGAATATGTAATTTTTGTAATTTTTCGACAAGTGTACCAAAAGTCGGGTTTTGACAACTTGTGGGTTTTGATATAAATTGGGTTATTTCGAATGAATTTCGTGAAATTAGCGTATATTGATGCATTCTCTATGATTTTGAGCAGAGTTGGCATCCGAGGTGATTGATTTGCGAGGCAAGCGCAAGGCGGATTGAAGCTTCTACCGGTTCGAGGTGAGTGGTGGTAGTAAATAATGTACTGAGGGTTTGAAACCCCGTACTAGCACTTTACAGTGCTATATTGAGATGAGACACGCGTTCTATGATGGGCGTGGTGACATTGTGATAGGGGTTCGGACTTAGTCCTTCCCGGCTAATAGAATACTGTGTTGTACAACTGTTAATGAGATTATAACTGTACAATTGGGCTAATAGCCATGTTTGGGGCCTTGTGCCGATCTGTAGAGCATTAGGGAACCTATAGAGCTAGGTGACCTTTATATCGTGTTGGAAATATACACTCAGCCATAGCTCTAGTTGTATAGCATAATATGAGCCCGTACTAGATGTGTACATTGAGAGAGATTATCTAGGGTGGAATTCCCTGTTCTAGCTGAGTGGGCCTGAAAGGCCAAGTCTATACCGATTGAGATGAGATAGGGTCAAGGACCCACTATGAGATGTTACATTGGGCCTGAAAGGCCAAGTCTATATTGACTGAGACAGGGTCTAGGACCCACTGTGATAAATTATATTGGGCCTGAGAGGCCAAGCATATATTGACTGGGATAGGGTCGAGGACCCATTATGAGGTAGTATATATATATATACCTACATTGGATCGGGCTGCACGCCGCAGCAGTATATATGTTGGATCGTACTGCACGCCGCAGTAATATACATGTGATATACATGTAATATATATGTGGGACGGACTGCACGCCGCAGTATTATTGCGCTTGGGCTGTAGGAGCCCCTTCGGAGTCTGAGTCTGCACACATTCCAGTGAGCGCTGGTATATTATGGGATCGGGCTGCACGCCGCAGCAGTATTATATTATGGGATCGGGCTGCACGCCGCAGCAGTATATATGTTGGATCGGACTGCACGCCGCAGTGATATATGGTGGACCTGGCTGCACGCCATAGCACCATAGCGCTTGGGCCTAGGGAGCCCCTCCGAAGTCCGTATACACCCCCAGTGAGCGCCGTCGACGTTAAATGGAGCGGGCTGCGCGCCGCAGCGGTATATGTATTGGAGCGGGCTGCGCGCCGTAGCGGTATATGTATTGGAGCGGGCTACGCGCCGCAGTATCATACTTATTCATATTCATATATATACTAAAATACTGATATGATATAGACATATGTATATGTCTCCATATATTGAGATAGTTGTATACCGTAGTGGTATGAGTGAGAATGTGGTCAGGTGTGGGACCTAGATGGCATAGATGTGGACTGGATATTGGGGGTATTCATTATAGTGATGACTTACCCGTGAGGTTACCCTTAGAACTGTATAGTGATAGTACAGGTGTTCTCACTTCCAGTCGTTGTTTATTATTGTTACTCACTGAGTTGAAATATACTCACCCCACTCCCCCGCATTTTTGTGTGTGCGGATATACATGATTAGGAGGGCAGTTGAGCTATCGCAACCGTTTGTGTTATCGCCATTCTATGGAGACTTCGAGGTAGCTGCCGACGTCCGCAGGACCCGATATTCCCTCATACTGTCTTGATTTATGTATTGATTATTTCTTTCCGCTCCGATCTTTGGTTGTAAACCTTATTACACTTACGTTCTTTAGAGGCTCATGACTCTTGACCCTTCGGTCTATGGGAGTTGGCACATGTTGGGTCTTGGTTCCCTGTTTTTAATATATCTATCTCTGTTGTGCTTAAATTGGATAAAGTGAGCTTGTGGCTCCATGGTTATTGTTGATTGGTCGGGCTGGCCTAGCAGTTTGTTCTGGGCGCCATCACGACCGGATTTGGGGTCGTGACAAGTTGGTATCGGAGCCTAGGTTTACTAGGCCTCGCGAGTCTTGAGCCGGTTAGTAGAGTCTTGTGGATCGGTATGGGGACGCCTGTACTTATCCTCGGGAGGTCTGCGAACCTTTAGGAAACACTTCACATTTCTTGGAATTCTTATCGTGCGTACTTGATTCAGACTTGAGATATAATTTTGAAATTCCTTCCGTACGTCCGTGTACGCATCGAGCGCTCAGGTAATATAATTGACTTATGGCTTGTAATTCCCCGATCGAGGGGCGAGATATAATCTCCATGTATGTTGGGCCAGTTGGGAGGACTCGAGACCGGATCCTTGTCTATGGCTTGAGCACCAAGGTACTAATTTCGCGAGCCGGTATTATGAAGTTCATACGATCGGTATTGATCTTTATTGTGATTTGATATGTAGCCCTAGCTATGAGCGTGAGAAATATTTCCATCGTCTCTTAATTGGAAGGTAAAGTGCCTTATTTGTAGTGGAACAAGTTTAAACTCAGGAAGACTAAAATGATTATGCTATATGTATCCTGGTGGAAGGTATTGTGCTGAAATGCTAAATTGAGGCGAGGTAGGTGGGTTGATTCTCATGTGTAATGGTATTGATATGTGTTATGATTCGAGCAGATACATCGCAGGTTCAAGTATAAATTGTGATGATATAATTCGTGTAGTATGGATATTTAATGTTGTTGAAATACATTGTGGTATCTTGTTGAGTTGTGGAAGTATAGCTAGGATGGTTTGGTGATTCTCTGGCAGGTGGATAGGCCAATTTACAAAGGAAACTCTGCCGAAATTTTTGGAAAATTCGGGACTTAGAAAAGATTTTGTCACCTAAAGAGGGGGCGTAACTGTTGTGTGTGAATGAATGCAAGAATTGCAAAAGAGTTAATATTTTTGATGATTCGAATCTCCGCCGAAGCTTGTAAATGACTTGAGTTTAATCTCATATTAACATTTCGGCATCACTTGAGTAATATTGATATGAGTGGTTGAAAGTGCTTTGATGAATGGCTTCGAGCTAAGTTGGGGAGGTTGCTATTGATTAACTGATTGCACTATTGTGTGCTATGTGATTCTGTCTCTAAGTATGTTGGGAAAATTCTGATAAGGTTTATGGTGCTTCATAGATTTGAAGAAATACTAGCATGTTTTGAACTACTGTTGGTAGAGAATGTTCGGTGTATAGAAAGGAAAGATAGCGAATTGTACCTGTAAGTAATCATGTTCTGCGATGTCAGAGTTCTAATAAAAAACGAGTGGTTCTACTCAATAGGACAGTTGAATTACAGTTGAATAAGGGTGAATGATGCCCGAGAATGGTTTTGCAGGTGTTCAAGATTTTCACTTGTAACAGTCAGGTGTCTCAAAATTTTGCATGTGGCTAAAGATGGTGGTTTCGTTAGAAGAGATCGGTACTTGTGTTATATTATGTGAATGATGGGATTCTATGTAATCCGTATTGGAAGGTAATAATAACGAATTCAAATCGCAAGAGGTTCTTCAAAATAAAGTATTGTAGGATGTGATCCTTCTGGAAATATTAAGAGAGTATTCTGTGGCTTATGTGCCTTAGACTGTGTGGTCTTGTGTATGAATCTCGTGTGGTAACATAAGTTGATGTATTGTGGTCCTTCAGTAAAGGAGAATATGAAATTAAAGATGAATCAAAAAGGAAACTGGATAAATGGAACAACTTGTTAATAAACCGAAGCGGTATGATAAAGAATACGACTAATTCCTGGTATGTGGTTGAAGTAATGAGTCTTGTAGATATTGTGCAATAAAGCTTTGAGTGTTGGCAGTCGTGTAACCCGATATGGGTATAATATGTGTATAAGGACTCAGACCTGGCAGTTTAAATTATGCAATGTGATTGGGAGAAAGAGTTTATGATGTGTCTTAATGTGGTTTGAAAAATGAGTGTATTTCCTCTTGGTATGCAAGGCTTGGAATGTGTAATGAGTTTTCTCTATATGGGATTATGAAAGCCCTTGATGAGTTGAGTGCACCGATGTTTGCAGCGGAGGAAAGGGATATGAATTTCCGTGTTGTCTTAGTGTGATATGGTATACGCGATGTGTTATGGAAAGTTGATAATGGCATATTCAAGGTTTTGAGATCAGTTCATAATATATGGGAAGTCAATAAAATTATTGAGCAGCGCGGACAGCTGCAGGTGATTCAAGAATCGATCTTTCTGATGATTTAAGAAAATGGTACTGCTATTCTAGTAATTTGGCAGGGTATATGGTGCAAATGGACAAGGTAATGTAAAATGATGATATCCAATTGTATGGTGGTATTCTCTTGTTGGATCGACTATAATAACTGAATCGTTGATGGCATAGTGAAATTTCTGAATGGCCATCGTGGTATGAATGGACGCTTGATGTGCGTTATGTATTCGTACGGTGGAGTGTGGAACCGGGTATTGTGATTCAGGTGTTGTATATGTGTTGGAGACTTGAAGTTCTCGTTAGTCCGCCTATGCAAGTGGTTGTATATCATGGGTATCGACACCGTTTTGTGATTATCGAAAATCAGAAGCTCTGATGGCCTTTTCTCTCAACTTGGGTTATGATACTTGATTGCTTATTGGTCGTCATTGGGCTAGTTGTCCAGACTAATGTGATATGAACTATGTCGGAAAATGGCACAATTGCGTAGCAGAAAAACATCAAAGTATGCTTCAACAGAGTAGTTGTACCCAGGACCAGCGGACAGCTGGTAGGCATTGCTTTGTTAATTGGACCTTAGGGGCGGATGTTAGTGTAGAGGTATCTACCATTGTTTCAGTTCCAGTATTGGGGAACTTTGACGGGTGCAATGCAGGTGGCCGAGCTTGAGGCTATGTATATGTTGTTGCGATGAGTGACTTGTCTCGATGTGCATTCCCTTTGCTAGGTGTATTCGTGGATCGAGTGGCACGCCGCCACAGGTATAGTATTTGGGTCGGGTGGCACGCCGCCACATGTATGGTATCTGGATCGGGTGGCTCGGCGCCACATGTATGTTGTTGGAACGGGTTGCACGCCGCAACGGAATATTGTGAAAATGTAGTTAGTGGTATGTTACCGTGTATACAGTATTTCCTAGCTTCTGTGGAATAGTCCGTATTGGGCATCGCTCGGGAATAGCACATCGGTGGTGTCCTTTCAAGATTTGATAGCGTATATCATTGTATCACCGCAGGTGTGATTGATTGCTTGAGTTCAGACCTAGATATGTGTGTGGCTGACCGTTTTGAGCATGGTGACTTGAGGTGCTCCATGAGTAATAGTGTTTGGATAGAATCATGAGTTGGGGCAAGGCCATGTGATGTTATGAACCTTCGATGAGGATTCAGGTACTCTAATTGTATGATGTGAGACAAGATTTCAGCTATGTGTTGTGATGGTATTGAGGAATTTGAATTATAGCTCTTGTGTGCGAGTCGGTCGTCATGATTCGAGCGTGTTCAGATCATTCTTATTGGAGCCTGTGTGGTGCTCGTTGTGGCATAAGCCGATGCTGAGGTGTCATGTCACCAGTATGGTGTGTTATGATCGAAATGATCGTGGGAGTCATTAATGAGAGCGAGCATATATGATTTCAGCTCGTTAGAAAGGTAATATCGAGGTTTGGCTCCGAAACTTATTGTGGTATCAATTTTAAAAGAGAAATAGATTCACGAATGGTTGACCCGAGAGATGGGTTCGATATATCGCGTGTTCGGTTACCGTGGGCATGATATGAAGGTGTTGGAACAAAACTCTATCTAATGAAAAAGGATTTTTCAGTTGGTATTTGGTTATCGTGGGAAATTGTTGTGATTAGGGATTATTGTTCCGAGTGATTGGGTTGTTTGACACATCATATTATCTCACCGAGGTGGCGAGTATGGACTATTACAGTTGGATCGTGTGTATCCTGAGTATAGGCATATGATTTCAGAAAGTACAATGTGATTTATGGTTCAGATGGTCTGTGAAATTTTGACTATGTGGTGTTTTCGGACTTATGTGAGATAGGGTGACGTATGATCACCCGGATATATGCTTGGTAAGGTCATTCAGCTATTGGGTTGCTTCTAGTACAACTCTGAGTCCGCTCGAGGACGAGCGTTTGTTTAAGTTGGGGAGAATGTAACGATCCGACCCGTCGTTACGGGAATTTACCACTGCGTCATGTTGCAATTACATGTTTTATGCTTTTATGTCAGTGTTAGGGTCTATCGGGTGATTTAGGAGTGATTTGGATTGAAAATGAGGCATATAGCCTTATTGAAGGAGACTTGAATAAGGAAAGTCAACCCGGAGTTGACTATTTGGTTAGAGGGCTCGGAATCGGATTCTGATGATTCGGTTAGTTCCGGAAGGTGATTTGTGACTTAGGGGAGCAATCGGAATTGAATTCGGAGGTTCGGTGTAGAAATAGGCTTGAATTGGCTAAGGTTGAATTTTGGCGAAATCCGAACGGTAGGTGAGATCTTGATCCGGGGGTCGGAATGGAATTCCGACAGTTGCAGTAGCTTCGTTAGGTGATTTTGGATGTGCCTGTAAAATTTCAGGTCATTCGGACGTCGTTTGGTCGGGTTTTTGATCGAATGTGTAATTCGGAAAGTTTTAAGAAATTTAGGCTTGAATCCGTGTGTAATTGGTGATTTTGATGTTTAGGGTGGTGTTTTTATGATTGGAACAAGTTCGTATCGTATTTTGGAGTATGTTGGTGGTTTTCGTTGGGGTCCCGGGGGCCTCGGGATGAATTCGGGGGTCCAAACGGACCAATTTGTGCCAAAAGGCACTGCTGTTCTGCTGCAATAATTGCAGAGAATTTTTGTTCATCGCGATCGCGGGAGGTGTGATGCGATCGCGTAAGGTCGACGGGTTGTGCATCGCGATCGCGTGGTAATGTCTGCGATCGCGTAGGTCAATGGCGGAATGCAGTGCGATCGCGATTGGGTTCACGCGATCGCGTAAGGTCAAGTCCGGAAGCAATGCGATCGCGTGGATGGAGTTGCGATCGCGTAGGGATCTTCTGTTGTGCACTGCGATTGCGTGCCAAAGGCTGCGATCACATAGAGGAAAAATCAGGCCCCAAGGATTTGTGCATCGCGATCGCGTGCCAAAGGCTGCGATCGCGTAGGGCAAATTGCTCTGGCAGTGAGTTTAATTACAGAACATTTTACATACGGGTTTCATTCATGAACCCTCCATTTTTGAGTTCCAAGAGAAGCAATTGACGGGAGATTTCTGGGAAATCATCGGGGTTTCGTCCGAGGTAAGTTTATGGCTTAATTACATCATTTTAACATGAAATCCTTGGTTAAATCCCTGTAAATGGAAGATTTAAGGTGGGTTTGAGCCCTAGGCCTAAATTAAAGAAAAACACTGATTTGAGTGGGCAAATGGAGTCCGATTTTGGTAAATTTTATATGCCTAGACTCGTATCGAGATGAGGATTCCGAATATGTAATTTTTGTAATTTTTTGACAAGTGTACCAAAAGTCGGGTTTTGACAACTTGTGGGTTTTGATATAAATTGGGTTATTTCGAATGAATTTTGTGAAATTAGCGTATATTGATGCATTCTCTATGATTTTGAGCAGAGTTGGCAACCGAGGAGATTGATTTGCGAGGCAAGCGCAAGGCGGATTGAAGCTTCTACCGGTTCGAGGTGAGTGGTGGTAGTAAATAATGTACCGAGGGTTTGAAAGCCCGTACTAGCACTTCACAGTGCTATGTAGAGATGAAACACGCGTTCTATGACGGGCGTGGTGACGTTGTGATAGGGGGTTCGGACTTAGTCCTTCCCGGCTAATAGAATACTGTGTTGTACGACTGTTAATGAGATTATAACTGTACAATTGGGCTAATAGCCATGTTTGGGGCCTTGTGCCGATCCGTAGAGCATTAGGGAACCTATAGAGCTAGGTGACCCGTATATCGTGTTGGAAACATTCACTCAATCGTAGCTCTAGCTGTATAGCATAATATGAGCCCGTACTAGATGTGTACATTGAGAGAGATTATCTAGGGTGGAATTCCCTGTTCTAGCTGAGTGGGCCCGAAAGGCCAAGTCTATACCGATTGAGATGAGATAGGGTCAAGGACCCACTATGAGATGTTATATTGGGCCTGAAAGGCCAAGTCTATATTGACTGAGACAGGGTCTAGGACCCACTGTGATAAATTATATTGGGCCCGAGAGGCCAAGCATATATTGACTGGGATAGGGTCGAGGACCCATTATGAGGTAGTATATATATATACCTACATTGGATCGGGCTGCACGCCGCAGCAGATACCTATTTTGGATCGGACTGCACGCCGCAATAATATACATGTGATATACATGTAATATACATGTGGGACGGACTGCACGCCGCAGTATTATTGCGCTTGGGCTGTAGGAGCCCCTTCGGAGTCTGAGTATGCACACATTCCAGTGAGCGCTGGTATATTATGGGATCGGGCTGCACGCCGCAGCAGTATAATTATATATGTATATATATATATATATTGGATCGGACTGCACGCGGTGATATATGGTGGACCTGGCTGCATGTCATAGCACCATAGCGCTTGGGCCTAGGGAGCCGCGCCGCAGCGGTATATGTATTGGAGCGGGCTGCGCGCCGCAGCGGTATATGTAATGGAGCGGGCTGCGCGCCGCAGCGGTATATGTATTGGAGCGGGCTACGCGCCGCAATATCATACTTATTCATATTCATATATATACTAAAATACTGATATGATATAGACATATGTATATGTCTCCATATATTGAGATGGCTGTATACCGTAGTGGTATGAGTGAGAATGTGGTCAGGTGTGGGACCTAGATGGCATAGATGTGGACTGGATATTGGGGGTATTCATTATAGTGATGACTTACCTGTGAGGTTACCCTTAGAACTGTATAGTGATAGTACATGTGTTCTCACTTCCAGTCGTTGTTTATTATTGTTACTCACTGAGTTGAAATATACTCACCCCACTCCCCCGTATTTTTGTGTGTGCAGATATACATGATTAGGAGGGCAGTTGAGCTATCGCAACCGTTTGTGTTATCGCCATTCTATGGAGACTTCGAGGTAGCTGCCGACGTCCGCAGGACCCGATATTCCCTCATACTGTCTTTGATTATGTATTGATTATTTCTTTCCGCTCTGATCTTTGGTTGTAAACCTTATTACACTTACGTTCTTTAGAGGCTCATGACTCTTGACCCTTCGGTCTATGGGAGTTGGCACATGTTGGGACTTGGTTCCCTGTTTTAAATATATCTATCACTGTTGTGCTTAAATTGGATAAAGTGAGCTTGTGGCTCCATGGTTATTGTTGATTGGTCGGGCTGGCCTAGCAGTGTGCTGGGCGCCATCACGACCGGATTTGGGGTCGTGACAAAAAATTACGCCCCAATCCCTAATTTAACTGTTCCCATAAGTTCATTTCTACTATTATGGTTTGCCGGGAGAGTCGGTTCCGAAAATTTGAGCATTTTGGGACACTTAGTCCCTAAATAAGAGCTTTGAAACTAGAAAATGGTCCGTAGCCGGAACAGTGTTAAAACGATCTCGGAACGGAAATCCGATGGTTCCATTAGCTCCGTTAGGTGATTTCGGGGTTAGGAGCGCGTTCGGAATGTATTTTGGAGGTCCGTAGCTCAATTAGGCTTGAAATGCCGAAGGTTGAAATTTTGGCGAATCCGAACGATAGGTGAGATATTGATCCAGGGGTCGGAATGGAATTCGACAATTTCTGTAGCTTCGTTATGTGATTTTGGATATGTCCGCAAATTTTCAGGTCATTCGGACGTCGTTTGGTCGGGTTTTAGATCGAATGTGCAATTCGGAAAGTTTTAAGAAATTTAGGCTTGAATTCGATGTGAATTATGGGTTTTGATGTTGTTAGACGTGTTTTGAGGATTTGAGCAAGTTCGAATAAGGTATTAAGATGTGTTGGTATGTTTGGATGAGGTCCCGGGGGCCTCGGGGTGTTTTCGGATGGTTAAACGGGAGAAATTGTGGAAAATTGCAGGTTGGAATCCTGCTTCTGTTGTTTCCGCTCCTGCGGAATTTTGTACGTAGGAGCGTGTCCGCAGAAGCGGACGAGGTGCGCAGGAGCGGCTGGTTACGCAGCAGCGGAAGTCATTCCGCTGAAGTGGCATCGCTGGTGCGAGCCAGTGACCGCAGAAGCGAAGGGGAGAAAAGGGGGCATGTTCCGCAGAAGCGAACATTTGACCGCTTGGGCGAGACCGCAGAAGCGGACAATGGTTTGCAGAGGCGGATGTTTCCGCAGAAGCGAAAGCTTCTTCGCAGAAGTGGGCCCGCTTAAGCGGCCCTTCGATCGCAGAAGCGAAAATGGCCGGCTAGGCCTGGAACCGCTGAAGCGACCCTTTGGTCGCGGATACGGACGCGTAGGAGCGGAAATTCTTCCGCGGAAGCGAAAATCGCTGTGAGTTAAGTGTATCAGAAGTTAGAAAAATTTCAGAACATTTCACACATTTTGGGTCTCGGCTTTAGAGGCGATTTGGGCGATTTTGAAGAGAAATTCAAGGGAAATCATCAGGTAATCAACTATGGACTTAATCTATGATTAGTATTGGTAATATTATGCAATTATATCATGAAAATGGAGGAATTTGGGGTAATTTATGGAGGATTTAGCCCTAGGCTTGAACTCTAGGAAATCAAGGTTTTGAATGGCCAAATGGAGTCCGAATTTGGTAAAATTTATATGCTTAGACTCGTATTGAGACAAGGGTTCCGAATATACAACTTTCGTGATTTTTCGATAAGCGTACCGAAAGTCGGGTTATGGCGACTTGTGGATTTTGGTGAATTTTGAGTTATTTTGATTGGGTAATGCCCAATTGGCCTATTTTGATGTGATTCTATTGATTTTTATCAGGATACTACACTTGTGGAGGCCGACATTCGCGGCAAGAGGGTTATTTCTTAGCGGTTTTGTACCGGAATTGAGGTAAGTGGCTTGTCTAACTTCGTGTGGGGGACTTCCACCCCTAGGATATTATTGTGATACTTTAAATGCCTTGTACGCGAGGTGACGAGGCGTGTACATGCGCTGGTTGTTGAACACATACATATTCAAAATGTTCAATGAGTGATAATATTGTCTTTAACTGTAAAATTCGATATTCCTACCCGGTAGTAGTTATAAAAGAATAGTTAGATAGAATCTAACTGTCCAGTTGCTTAATTGACTTACTTGAGTTCTCTTGGTAGTCGCTGGCGCTGTTCATCGGCGAAGTTATCATTAGGCATATTATACTTCTCTCTGTGTATTCCTTTACTTGCTGTGGTTATGGACTACGGGTTCGATTCCCGAGATCCTGAGATTATTGAAATGTGGACTACGGGTTCGATTCCCGAGATCCTGAGATTTATTGAAATGTGGACTACGGGTTCGATTCCCGAGATCATGAGATTATTGAAATGTGGACTACGGGTTCGATTCCCGAGATCCTAAGATTTATTGAAATGTGGACTACGGGTTCGATTTCCCGAGATCCTGAGATTATTGAAATGTGGACTACGGGTTCGATTCCCGAGATCATGAGATTTTTGGTAGGGACTGCGGGTTCGATTCCCGGAGATCCTGAGTTATTGAGATATTATTGAGGCATGGGCTGCGGGTTCGATTCCCGGAGACCCAGAGGTACTGAGAATGGGACTGTGGGTTCAATTCCCACAGATCCTGGATTCGTTTATTGAGTTGGTTATTTATTATTAGCTTGCTTGTAGACAGTTTCAGTAAACATCGTAATGTTGTTATTTCGGAAATTATTGTTATTATTTGTTAAACTGTTTATTTTGTTATCATTATATTATTATTGTTTCTCAGTAGGGCCCTGACCTTCCTCGTCACTACTCCATCGAGGTTAGGCTTGGCACTTACTGAGTACCGCCGTGGTGTACTCATGCTACTCTTCTGCACACTTTTGTTGTGCAGATCCAGGTACATCAGAGCAGGCTCGTACTAGGTGATTCTGCAGCTTTCTGGGAGACTTCGAGGTATGATCCGCTACGTCCGCGGATCCGGAGGCTTCCCTTCTATTCTAGTATTACTAGTTGACATTTTTCTTCATTTCGTTGTTAGATACTCTTTACACATAGAGCCACGGTTGTATTTCTCTTTTAGTCTGTGTTACCGTGGGGTTCCGGATCTTGGTAGTGTTTATATACAGTGTGTTTGATGGATGTATGTGCCAAGTGGCACGGATTACATATCTTTTATGTTATTTTCCGCTGTTTCTTGTTTAAGTAATTAAAATTTATAGATTCCGCAACATGTTAGGCTTACCTAGTCGTGGGGACTGGGTGCCATCACGACATGTTCACAATTGGTGAACTAGGGTCGTGACAAGTTTGTATCAGAGCTCTAGGTTCATAGGAGTCACGGGACACAGACCGGTTACTTAGAGTCTCGCTGATCGATACGGAGACGTTTGTATTTATCTACGAGGGGCTATGTAACTATTTAGGAAACTCTTCATTTCTTTTGGATTCCTTGTCGTGCGACATTTTTGGCATCAAAAATCTAAACTATTGCTTTCTATTCTCTCACAGATGGTGAGGACACGAGCTACTCGCGATGATCAGGTACCCGCGCCCCCTGTTGCTGCCGTCAGAGGCCGGGGCCGAGGTAGAGGATGAGGACACGCCCGAGGTGCAGCCACAGCACCCGTGCGCGCTGCCGCTGAGGTGCCACAGGTAGACCAGGTTAGAGCGCAGGCACCTGGTACACCGACTACAGCTGCTACTACTCCAGCACTACAGGAGACCCTGGCTCAGTTCATGAGTATGTATACCACTTTAGCCCAGGCAGGATTGCTTCCTCTCGTCGCAGCTACATCTCAGGCCGGGGGAGGGGTCCAGACTCCCGCAGCCGTTACACCGGAGCAGCGTGTGCCAGTGGGACAGGTTCCAGATGTTTTGGTTATGCCTCCTGCCGCCCCAGCACGGCCCGGAGGTGGACCAGCTGCCTCTGAGGACGAGCAGCGTAGATTGGAGAGGTTCAAGAAATATGACCCTCTAGTGTTTAGTGGTTTGGCTTCAGATGATGCATTGGGTTTTCTGGAGGAGTGTCATCGTATTCTTCGTACTATGGGGATTGTGGAGACCAGCGGGGTTTCATTCACTACTTTTCAGTTTCGTGGGGCCGCTTATGTTTTGTGGCGCACGTATGAGTTGGATAGTCCGGAGGAGTCTTCTTCATTGACCTAGATGCAGTTTTCAGATCTATTTTTGAGGGAGTTTGTTCCCCAGAGCCTTAGGGATTCTTGGCACTCAGAGTTTGAACGATTGTGACCGGGCTCCATGTCAGTATCAGAGTATGCTATCAGTTTCACCCGCCTAGCCAAGCATGCACCGGCTTTGGTAGCCACGGTTCGGGAGCGAGTGCGGAGATTTATTGAGGGCATTGTTCCGCCTATCCGATCCAGCATGGCCAGAGAGCTTGAGACAGATATATCTTATCAGCAAGCGGTTAGCATTGCCAAGAGGATCGAGAGTATGCTCCCTAGAGAGCGGAGGGAGAGAGAGGCCAAGAGGTCTCGTGAGTCGGGTCATTTCTCCGGTGCCCGCACTTCATCAGCCGGGTCGTTTTGGCAGGGGTTATTCCGGTCGACCGGTTCACTCGGCATTGCCCGCGGCCGGTAGTACTCCAGCTCTTCCAGCATCTCGGGAGCCTTATTATGCTCCCCGGTTTCCGGTGCACCTCCTGCGTGGGGTCCGTCCGGGGTCGGACTAGTGGGGGTGAGGCCGGTCGATCTCACAGCCACCACGTCCTCCCGGAGCTTGTTTTGAGTACGGGGATACTCGCCACCTGGTTAGGGAGTGCCCTAGGCGCGGGAGAGGAGCCCCTCATCGGTCATCACGGCATTCGCGTGGTTCTCGGGGCCGGCAGGCTATCATTCCAGCCCCGGCCGCCACTCCACCTGCCCGGTCATCCAGGGGTGGGGGTCGGGGTTCCAGAGGTCGCCCTCGAGAGGGTGGACAGAGCCAAATTCTATGCTATTCCCGATCGCGCTGCGGCTGTTGCATCCGACTCTGTTATCACCGGTATTATTATGGTTAGTCACAGGGAGGCATCGGTTCTATTCGACCCTGGTTCCACTTTTTCATATGTGTCTTCTTACTTTGCTTCTCATCGGGGTGTGCCTCGGGATTCTTTGAGTGCCCCCATTTATGTTTCCACTCCGGTGGGTGATTCTTTGGCTGTGGACCGTGTATATTGGTCGTGTTTGATTACCATTTGTGATTTTGAGACCAGAGCGGATCTATTGCTGCTTGGGATGGTCGATTTTGATATTATTCTGGTCATGGACTGGTTGTCGCCCCATTATGCTATTCTTGATTGTCACGCCAAGACCGTGACGCTGGCTATGCCAGGCATTTGTCACGACCCCAAATCCGGTCGTGATGGCGCCTAGCACATTGCTAAGCCAGCCTGACCAATCAATAACAATAACGGGGCTAGAAGCTCTCTTTAGGCCATTTAAGCATATCAAGTCATAAGCAATAGTGATATAAATGTATCAAACAGGGAACCAAGTCCCAAAACATATTAACTCCCTCAGACCGAAGGGTCAAGAGTCATGAGCCTCTAAAGAACGTAAGTGTAATAAGGTTTACAACCAAAGATCGGAGCGGAAAGAAATAATCAATACATAAATCAAGACAGTAGGAAGAAATATCGGGTCCTGCGGACGTCGGCAGCTACCTCGGAGTCTCCATAGAATGGCGATAACACAAACAGTTGCGATAGCTCAACTGCCCTCCTAATCATGTATATCCGCACACACAAAAATGCGGGGGAGTGGGGTGAGTATATTTCAACTCAGTGAGTAACAATAATAAACAACGACTGGAAGTGAGAACACCTGTACTATCACTATACAGTTCTAAGGGTAACCTCACAGGTAAGTCATCACTATAATGAATACCCCCAATATCCGGTCCACATCTATGCCATCTAGGTCCCACACTGACCACATTCTCACTCATACCACTACGGTATACAGCTATCTCAATATATGGAGACATATATATATGTCTATATCATATCAGTATTTTAGTATATATATGAATATCAATAAGTATAATGCTGCGGCGTGCAGCCCGCTCCAATACATATACCGCTGCCGCGTGCAGCCATTTAACGTCGACGGCGCTCACTGGGGGTGTGTGCAGACTTCGGAGGGGCTCCTTAGGCCCAAGCGCTATGATACTGTGGCGTGCAGCCAGGTCCACCATATATTACTGCGGCGTACAGTCCGATCCAAATTATATATATATACATATAATATTATAATACCGCGCTCACTGGAATGTGTGCAGACTCAGACTCCGAAGGGGCTCCTACAGCCCAAGCACAATAATACTGCGGCGTGCAGTCCGTCCCACATGTATATTACTGCGGCGTGCAGTCCGATCCAATATATATATACTGCTGCGGCGTGCAGCCCGATCCAATATAGGTATATATATATATATAATACCTCGCAATAGGTCCTCGACCCTATCCCAGTCAATATAGACCTGGCCTCTCAGGCTCACTCAGCCTAGAATAAGGAATTCCACCCTATGTCTACCTCCAAGTACACATCTAGTACTGGCTCATGATATGCTATACAATTATAACTACGGCTGAGTTTATGTATCTAACACGATATAAGGGTCACCTAGCTCTATAGGTTCCCTAATGCTCTACAGATCGGCACAAGGCCCCAAACATGGCTATTAGCCCAACTACACATTTATGATCTCATTATCGGTCATAATACACAGTATACTATTAGTCGGGAAGGACCAAGTCCAATCCCCAAATCCCAATGCCACCACGCTCGTCACATGACGCGTGTCTCATCTCTACATAGCACTGTAAAGTGCAAGTACGGGGTTTCAAACCCTCAGTACATTATTTACTACCACCACTCACCTCGATCCGATAGAAGCCTTAATCCGCCTTGCGCTCGCCTCGCAATTCAATCACCTTGAATGCCAAATCTGCTCAAAATCAATGAGAATACATCAATATAGGCTAATTAAACACAACCCATTCGAAATAACTCAATTTACATCAAAATTCCAAAGTTGCCAAAACCCGAGCCCCGGGCCCACATTCCGAAAATTTACGAAATTCACATTTCTGGAACCCTCGCCTCGCCACGAGTCCATACATATAAAATTTACCAAAATCGGACTCCGTTTGCCTACTCAAATCGGTGTTTTTCTTCAATTTAGGCTTAGGGCTCAAACCCACAATTAATCTTCCATTTACAGGGAATTAACCAAGGATTTCATGTTAAAATGATGTAATTAAGCCATAAACTTACCTCCGACGAAACCCCGATGATTTCCCAACAATCTCCCGCCAATTTCTTCTCTTGGAACTCAAAAATGGAGGGTTCATGAATGAAACCCGTATGTAAAATGTTCTGTAATTAAACTCACTGCCAGAGCAATTTGCTCTACGCGATCGCAGCCTTTGGCACGCGATCGCGATGCACAAATCCCTGGGGCCTGATTTTTCCTCTACGCGATCGCAGCCTTTGGCACGCGATCGCAGTGAACAACAGAAGATCCCTACGCGATCGCAACTCCATCCACGCGATCGCATTGCATCCGGACTTAACCTTACGCGATCGCGTGAACCCAATCGCGATCGCACTGCATTCCGCCATTGACCTACGCGATCGCAGACATCACCACGCGATCGCGATGCACAACTCGTCGACCTTACGCGATCGCATCACACCTCCCGCGATCGCGATGAACAAAAATTCTCTGCAATTATTGCAGCAGAACAGCAGTGCCTTTTGGCACAAATTGGTCCGTTTGGACCCCCGAATTCATCCAGAGGCCCCCGGGACCCCAACGAAAACCACCAACATACTCTAAAATACGATACGAACTTGTTCCAATCATAAAAACACCACCCTAAACATCAAAATCACCAATTACACACGGATACAAGCCTAAATTTCTTAAAACTTTCCGAATTACACATTCGATCAAAAACCCGACCAAACGACGTCCGAATGACCTGAAATTTTGCAGGCACATCCAAAATCACCTAACGAAGCTACTGCAACTGTCGGAATTCCATTCCGACCCCCGGATCAAGATCTCACCTACCGTTCGGATTTCGCCAAAATTCAACCTTAGCCAATTCAAGCCTATTTCTACACCGGACCTCCGAATTCAATTCCGATTGCTCTCCTAAGTCATAAATGATCCCCCGGAACTAGTCGATTCATCAGAATCCGGTTCCGAGCACTCTAACTCAATAGTCAACTCTTGGTTGACTTTCCATATTCAAGCTTTCTTCAAACATGCTATTTGTTTCATTTTCAATTCAAATCACTCCTAACTCACCCGATGTACTCTAATACTGTTATAAAAGCATAAAATATGTAATTGCAAGGTAACGGTGTGGAAATTCCCGTAACGACAGGCCGGGTTGTTACATTCTCTCCAACTTAAACAAACGCTCATCCTCGAGTGGACTCAGAGTTGTACTAGAAGCCACCCAATAGCTGAATGACCTTACCAAGCATAATTCCAGGCGATCATACGTCACCCTATCTCACATAAGTCCGAAAACGCCATATAGTCAAAATTTCACAGACCATCTGAACCATAAATCACATTGTACTTTCCGAAATCATATGCCAATTGCAAATCCCATGCCTATACTCAGGATACACTCGAATCCACTGCAATAACCCATATTCACTACTCCGGGTGAGATCGTATGATGTCTCGACAACCCAATCACTCGAGACGATAGTCTCTAATCACAACAACTGGCCACAATAACCAAATACTAGCTGAAAACCTCTTTCATTAGATAGGGTCTTATTCCAACACCTCCATATCCTGCCCACGGCAGTTGAAGCACGCGATATACCGAACCCATCTCTCAGGTTAACCATTGGTGAATCTATTTCCTTTTTTAAAAACTCATACCACGATAGGTTTCGGAGCCAAACCTCGATTTTTACCTTTCTAACAAGCTAAGATCCAATATGCTCGTATTCATTAATGACTCCAACGGTTATTTCGATTCTAACACACCGCACTGGTGATATGACACCTCAACACCGGCCTAAGCCACGACGAGCACAACATAGGCTCCAATAAGAACGATCTGAACACGCTCGAATCATGACAACCGGCTCACACACAAGAGCTATAATTCAAATTCCTCAATACCTTCACAACACATAACTGAAAATCTTGTCTCACATCATAGAATTAGAGTACCTGAATCCTCCTCGAAAGGTCATAACATCACGTGGCTTTGCCACAATTCATCATTCTATCCGAACACCAATTCTCATGAAGCACCTCAAGTTACCAAGCTCAAACGGTCAGCCACACGCATATCTATGTCTGGACTCAAGCAATCAATCACACTTGCGGTGATACAATGATATTCGCTATCAAATCCTGAAAGGACACAACCGATGTGCTATTCCCCGAGCGATGTCTAATACGGACTATTCCTCAGAAGCTAGGAAGTACTGTATACACGGTAACATACCACTAACTACATTTTCACAATATTCTGTTGCGGCGTGCAACCCGTTCCAACAGCATACATGTGGCGGCGTGCCACCCGATCCAGATACCATACATGTGGCGGCGTGCCACCCGATCCACGAATACACCTAACAAAGGGAATGCACATCGAGACAAGTCGCTCATCGCAACAACATATACATAGCCTCAAGCTCGGCCACCTGCATTGCACCCGTCAAAGTTCCCCAATACTGGAACTGAAAAAATGGTAGATACCTCTACACTAACATCCGCCCCTAAGGTCCAATTAACAAAGCAATACCTACCAGCCGCCTGCTGGTCCTGTGTACAACTACTCTGTTGGAGCATACTCTGATGCTCTCTGCTACGCAATTTGTGCCATTTTCCGACATAGTCCATATCACATTAGTCTAGACAATCTGACCTATGACAACCAGTCAGCAATCGAGTATCATAATCCGAATTCGTTTTATCAAGTCAAGAGAGAGCCTCTAAGGCTTCCGATTTCCAATAATCACAAAACGGTGCCGATGCACACGATATACAACCACTGCATAGGCGGATTAACGAGAATTTCAAGTCTCCTACACATATATAATATATGAATCACTATGCCTGATTCCGTATTTCACCGTACATATACATAACGCACATCAAGCGTCCATTCATACCACGACAGCCATTCAGAAATTTCACTATGCCATCAACGACTCAATTATTTTAGTCGATCCAACAAGAGAATAACACCATACCACTGGATATTATCAGTTTACATTACCTTGTCCCTTTGCACCATATACCCTGCCAAATTACTAGAATAGCAGTACCATTTTCTTAAATCACCAACAGCTGTCCGCGCTGCTCAATAATTTTATTGACTTCCCATATATTATGAACTGATCTCAAAACCTAGAATATACCATTATCAACTTTCCATAACACATCGTGTATACCATATCACACTAAGACAACATGAAAATTCATATCCCTTTCCTCCTCCTCAACATTGGCGCACTCAACTAGTCAAGGACTTTCGTGATCCCATATAGAAGAAAACTCATTACATCAACCACATACCAGGAATCAATCGTATCCTTTTTATACCATTCTGGTTTATTAACAAGTTGATCCATTTACCCAGTTTCCTTTCTGATTCATTTCTAATTTCATATCAGCCTTTACTGTAGTACGACAACGCCTCAACCCTTTTTACCACACAAGACTCGTACACAAGGCCACACGGCCTGAGACCCATAGGCCACTGAATACTCTCTCAATGTTTCCCAAAAGTACCACATTCAACCACACGTTATTATTACTTCCCAATACGGATACGTAGAATCCCATCATTCACATGATATAACACAAGCCTTGATCTTCTCTAACGAAACCGCCATCTTTAGCCACATACACAAATCTTAAGGCACCCGACTGTTACAAGCAAAATCTTGAACACTGCAAAACCATTCTCGGGCATCATTCACCCTTATTCAGTTATAATTCAACTGTCTTATTGAACAGAACCACTCGTTTTTTTGTTAGAACTCTGACATCGCAGAACATGATTACTTACAGATACAATCAGCTATCTTTCTTTTCTATATGGTGAATATTCTTTACCAACAATAGTTCAAAACACCCTAGTACTTCATCAGATCTACGAAGCACCATAACCTTTACCAGAATTTCCCAACATACTTAGAGACAGAATCAACATAGCACACAATAGTGCAATCGGTTAATCAATAGCAACCTCCCCAACTTAGCTCGAAGCCATTCATCAAAGCACTTTCAACCACTCATATCAATATTACTCAAGTGATGCCGAAATGTTAATATGAGATTAAACTCAAGTCATTTACAAGCTTCGGCGGAGATTCGAATCATCAGAAATATTAACTCTTTTGCAATTCTTGCATTCATTCACACACAACAGTTACGCCCCCTCTTTAGGTGACAAAAATCTTTTCTAAGTCCCGAATTTTCCAAAAATTTCGGCAGAGTTTCCTTTGTAAATTGGCCTATCCACCTGCCAGAGAATCACCAAACCATCCTAGCTATACTTCCACAACTCAACAAGATACCACAATGTATTTCAACAACATTAAATATCCATACTACACGAATTATATCATCACAATTTATACTTGAACCTGCGATGTATCTGCTCGAATTATAACACATATCAATACCTTTCAATTACACATGAGAATCAACCCACCTACCTCGCCTCAATTTAGCATTTCAGCACAATACCTTCCACCAGGATACACATAGCATAATCATTTTAGTCTTCCTGAGTTTAAACTTGTTCCACTACAAATAAGGCACTTTACCTTCCAATTAAGAGACGATGGAAATATTTCTCACGCCCATAGCTAGGGCTACATATCAAATCACAATAAAGATCAATACCGATCGTATGAACTTCATAATACCGGCTCGCGAAATTAGTACCTTGATGCTCAAGCCATGGACAAGGATCTGGCCTCGAGTCCTCCCAACTAGCCCAACATAAATTCATGGAGATTATATCTCGCCCCTCGATCGGGGAATTGCAAGCCATAAGTCAATTATATTACTGAGCGCTCGATGCGTACACAGACGTACGGAAGGAATTTCAAAATTATATCTCAAGGTGAATCAAGTACGCACGATAAGAATTCCAAGAAATGTGAAGTGTTTCCTAAAGGTTCGCAGCCTCCCGAGGATAAGTACAGGCGTCCCCGTACCGATCCACAAGACTCTACTAACCGGCTCAAGACTCACGAGGCCTAGTAAACCTAGGCTCTGATACCAACTTGTCACGACCCCAAATCCGGTCGTGATGGCGCCTAGCACATTGCTAAGCCAGCCTGACCAATTAATAACAATAACGGGGCTAGAAGCTCTCTTTAGGCCATTTAAGCATATCAAGTCATAAGCAATAGTGATATAAATGTATCAAACAGGGAACCAAGTCCCAAAACATATTAACTCCCTCAGACCGAAGGGTCAAGAGTCATGAGCCTCTAAAGAACGTAAGTGTAATACGGTTTACAACCAAAGATCAGAGCGGAAAGAAATAATCAATACATAATCAAAGACAGTAGGAGGGAATATCGGGTCCTGCGGACGTCGGCAGCTACCTCGAAGTCTCCATAGAATGGCGATAACACAAACAGTTGCGATAGCTCAACTGCCCTCCTAATCATGTATATCCGCACACACAAAAATGCGGGGGAGTGGGGTGAGTATATTTCAACTCAGTGAGTAACAATAATAAACAACGACTGGAAGTGAGAACACCTGTACTATCACTATACAGTTCTAAGGGTAACCTCACGGGTAAGTCATCACTATAATGAATACCCCCAATATCCAGTCCACATCTATGCCATCTAGGTCCCACACCGACCACATTCTCACTCATACCACTACGGTATACAGCTATCTCAATATATGGAGACATATACATATGTCTATATCATATCAGTATTTTAGTATATATATGAATATCAATAAGTATAATGCTGCGGCGTGCAGCCCGCTCCAATACATATACCGCTGCCGCGTGCAGCCATTTAACGTCGACGGCGCTCACTGGGGGTGTGTGCAGACTTCGGAGGGGCTCCTTAGGCCCAAGCGCTATGATACTGTGGCGTGCAGCCAGGTCCACCATATATTACTGCGGCGTACAGTCCGATCCAAATTATATATATATACATATAATATTATAATACCGCGCTCACTGGAATGTGTGCAGACTCAGACTCCGAAGGGGCTCCTACAACCCAAGCGCAATAATACTGCGGCGTGCAGTCCGTCCCACATGTATATTACTGCGGCGTGCAGTCCGATCCAATATATATATACTGCTGCGGCGTGCAGCCCGATCCAATATAGGTATATATATATATATATATAATACCTCGCAATAGGTCCTCGACCCTATCCCAGTCAATATAGACCTGGCCTCTCAGGCTCACTCAGCTAGAATAAGGAATTCCACCCAATGTCTACCTCCAAGTACACATCTAGTACTGGCTCATGATATGCTATACAGTTATAACTACGGCTGAGTTTATGTATCTAACACGATATAAGGGTCACCTAGCTCTATAGGTTCCCTAATGCTCTACAGATCGGCACAAGGCCCCAAACATGGCTATTAGCCCAACTACACATTTATAATCTCATTATCAGTCATAATACACAGTATACTATTAGTCGGGAAGGACCAAGTCCAATCCCCAAATCCCAATGCCACCACGCTTGTCACATGACGCGTGTCTCATCTCTACATAGCACTGTAAAGTGCAAGTACGGGGTTTCAAACCCTCAGTACATTATTTACTACCACCACTCACCTCGATCCGATAGAAGCCTTAATCCGCCTTGCGCTCGCCTCGCAATTCAATCACCTTGAATGCCGAATCTGCTCAAAATCAATGAGAATACATCAATATAGGCTAATTAAACACAACCCATTCGAAATAACTCAATTTACATCAAAATTCCCAAAGTTGCCAAAACTCGAGCCCCGGGCCCACATTCCGAAAATTTACGAAATTCACATTTCTGGAACCCTCGCCTCGCCACGAGTCCATACATATAAAATTTACCAAAATCGGACTCCGTTTGCCCACTCAAATCGGTGTTTTTCTTCAATTTAGGCTTAGGGCTCAAACCCACAATTAATCTTCCATTTACAGGGAATTAACCAAGGATTTCATGTTAAAATGATGTAATTAAGCCATAAACTTACCTCCGACGAAACCCCGATGATTTCCCAACAATCTCCCGTCAATTTCTTCTCTTGGAACTCAAAAATGGAGGGTTCATGAATGAAACCCGTATGTAAAATGTTCTGTAATTAAACTCACTGCCAGAGCAATTTGCTCTACGCGATCGCAGCCTTTGGCACGCGATCGCGATGCACAAATCCCTAGGGCCTGATTTTTCCTCTACGCGATTGCAGCCTTTGGCACGCGATCGCAGTGAACAACAGAAGATTCCTACGCGATCGCAACTCCATCCACGCGATCGCATTGCATCCGGACTTGACCTTACGCGATCGCGTGAACCCAATCGCGATCGCACTGCATTCCGCCATTGACCTACGCGATCGCAGACATCACCACGCGATCGCGATGCACAACCCGTCGACCTTACGCGATCGCATCACACCTCCCCCGATCGCGATGAACAAAAATTCTCTGCAATTATTGCAGCAGAACAGCAGTGCCTTTTGGCACAAATTGGTCCGTTTGGACCCCGAATTCATCCCGAGGCCCCCGGGACCCCAACGAAAACCACCAACATACTCCAAAATACGATACGAACTTGTTCCAATCATAAAAACACCACCCTAAACATCAAAATCACCAATTACACACGGATTCAAGCCTAAATTTCTTAAAACTTTCCGAATTACACATTCGATCAAAAACCCGACCAAACGACGTCCGAATGACCTGAAATTTTGCAGGCACATCCAAAATCACCTAACGAAGCTACTGCAACTGTCGGAATTCCATTCCGACCCCCGGATCAAGATCTCACCTACCGTTCGGATTTCGCCAAAATTCAACCTTAGCCAATTCAAGCCTATTTCTACACCGGACCTCCGAATTCAATTCCGATTGCTCTCCTAAGTCATAAATGATCCCCCGGAACTAGTCGATTCATCAGAATCCGGTTCCAAGCATTCTAACTCAATAGTCAACTCTTGGTTGACTTTCCATATTCAAGCTTTCTTCAAACATGCTATTTGTTTCATTTTCAATTCAAATCACTCCTAACTCACCCGATGTACTCTAATACTGTTATAAAAGCATAAAATATGTAATTGCAAGGTAACGGTGTGGAAATTCCCATAACGACAGGCCGGGTCGTTACAGCATTCCACGTATTGAGTGGAGTGGTACTCTAGATCACACCCCTAGCCGTGTTATTTCTTTTCTCAGAGCTCAGCGTATGGTTGAGAAGGGATGTGCTGCTTATCTAGCCTATGTGCAGGACGTTAGTGTTGACACTCCCTCTATTGATTCTGTTCATGTGGTACGTGACTTTGCTGATGTATTTCCAGCTGATCTTCCGGGCATGCCGCCCGACAGAGATATTGACTTTGCTATTGACTTGTTGCCGGGCACTCGGCCCATTTCTATTCCACCGTACCGTATGGCTCCTCCTGAGTTAAAGGAGTTGAAGGATCAGTTACAGGGAGTTATTGGGCAAGGGTTTTATTCGACCCAGTGTTTCGCCTTGGGGTGCTCCTGTATTGTTTGTGAAGAAAAGGACGGTTCTATGCGTATGTGTATTGACTATCGTCAGCTGAACAAGGTTACAGTGAAGAACCGGTATCCTTTGCCCCGTATTGATGATTTATTTGACCAGCTACAGGGCGCACATGTGTTTTCTAAGATTGATTTGCGCTCCGGGTATCACCAGCTAAAGATTCGGGAGCCAGATATCCCGAAGACTGCCTTCAGGACTCGGTATGGTCACTACGAGTTCCTCGTGATGTCTTTTGGGCTGACTAATGCCCCATCAGCCTTTATGCACTTGATGCACAGTGTGTTCAGGCCTTATCTGGACACATTCGTGATTGTCTTCATTGATGATATTCTAGTATATTCTCGGAGTCGGGAAGAGCACGAGCGGCATTTGAGGACAATGCTTCAGATTATGAGGGAGAAGCAACTATATGCTAAGTTCTCTAAATGTGAATTCCGGTTGAGTTCAGTGGCATTTTTGGGCCACGTGGTGTCGAGTGATGGTATTCGAGTAGATCCGAGGAAGGTGGAGGCCGTGCAGAGTTGGCCCAGACCCTCCTCCGCTACCGAGATTCGCAGTTTCCTTGGTTTGGCGGGCTATTACCGTCGTTTCGTAGAGGGTTCTCTTCGATTGCAGCACCTATGACTAGATTGACCCAAAAGGGTGCCCCTTTTCAGTGGACAGACGAGTGTGAGGCGACCTTTCAGAAGCTCAAGACAGCGTTGACTTCGGCCCCTATATTGATGTTGCCTACAGGTTCGGGATCCTATACTATATATTGTGATGCCTCACGAGTTGGACTCGGTGCGGTACTGATGCAGGACGGTAGGGTGATTGCCTACGCGTCGAGACAGCTGAAGGTGCATGAGAAGAATTACCCTGTTCATGATTTGGAGCTAGCCGCCATTGTTCACGCCTTGAAAATTTGGCGTCATTATTTATATGGGGTTCCTTCTGAGATCTACACTGATCACCGGAGCTTGCAACACTTGCTTAAGCAGAAGGACCCTGAATATGCGTCAGAGGAGATGGTTGGAGCTACTGAAGGACTATGATAGTACTATTCTCTATCATCCAAGCAAGGCTAATGTGGTTGTGATGCCTTGAGTCGCCGGGCAGAGGGTTTAGGGAGTTTGGCATATCTACCAGCTTCGGAGAGGCCTATGGCGATGGATGTTCAGGCCTTGGCCAGACAGTTCGTTATACCTGGATCTTTCGGAGCCCAGCCGGATTCTGGCATGTGTGGTTTCTCGGTCTTCTCTATTTGACCGCATCAGGGAGCGTCAGTTCGACGACCCTCATTTGCTTGTCCTTCAAGATAGAGTTCGGCGTGGTGATGCTCGAGATGTTACCATCGGGGATGATGGAGTTATGAGGATGCAGGGGCGTATCCGTGTGCCCAATGTAGATGATCTTCGAGAGCTGATTCTAGCAGAGGCCCATAGTTCGCGGTATTCCATCCATCCGGGTGCCGCGAAGATGTATCGGGACTTGAAACAGCATTACTGGTGGAGGCGGATGAAGAGGGATATAGTTGATTATCTTTCTAGATGCCTCAACTGCCAGCAGGTGAAGTATGAGCATCAGCGTCCGGGTGGATTGATGCAGCAGATTGAGATTCCCGAGTGGAAATGGGAGCGCATCACCATGGACTTTGTATCTGGGCTTCCACGGACTATTAGGAAGTTTGATTCTATTTGGGTTATTGTGGATCGGCTGACCAAGTCCGCCCATTTTATACCGGTGAGCACTACTTATTCATCGGAGCGACCGGCGGAGATCTATATCAAGGAGATAGTTCGGCTGCATGGTATTCCAGTTTCCATCATTTCAGATAGAGGCACTCAGTTCACTTCACGGTTCTGGAGAGCTGTACAGCAGGAGTTAGGTACTCGGGTAGAGCTGAGCACAGCATTTCACCCCCAGACTGATGGGCAGTCCGAGCGCACTATTCAGGATTTTGGAGGATATGCTCCGTGCGTGCGTGATTGAGTTTGGAGGTTCATGGGATCACTTCTTGCCACCGGCGGAGTTTGCTTATAACAACAGCTACCAGTCCAGTATTCAGATGGCACCGTACGAGGCCCTATATGGTAGGAGGTGCAGGTCTCCCGTGGGTTGGTTCAAGCCGGGCGAGGCCAGGTTGCTAGGTACTGATATGGTTCAGGATGCAATGGACAAGGTCAAGGTGATCCAGGACAGACTTCGTGCAGCCCAGCCTAGAGAGAAGAGTTATGCGGACAAGAAGGTTCGCGATGTGGCTTTTATGGTTGGTGAATGGGTTCTGCTTCGAGTCTCGCCCATAAAGGGCGTTATGAGGTTTGGGAAGAAAGGGAAGCTGAGTCCTAGATTTATTGGCCCTTTTGAGATTTTGAGGCGTGTTGGGGAGGTTGCTTATGAGTTGGCCTTACCTCCCGGCCTAGCCGGAGTTCACCCCGTATTTCATGTCTCCATGCTCCGGAGATACCATGGTGACCCGTCGCATGTGTTGGATTTCACATCCGTTCAGCTAGACAAAGATCTGTCTTATGTTGAGGAGCCAATAGCCATTCTAGACAGGCAAGTCAGAAAGCTAAGGTCAAAGAACATCGCTTCGGTAAAGGTTCAGTGGCGGGGCCAGCCGGTCGAGGAGGCGACTTGGGAGACCGAACAGGATATGCGCAGCCAGTACCCTCATCTTTTCACTACTCCGGGTATGTTTTCTATGCTCGTTCGAGGACGAACGAATCTTTAAGTGTGGGAAGATGTAACGACCCGACCGATCGTTTTAGAAAAATTACACCCCAATCCCTAATTTAACCGTTCCCATAAGTTCATTTCTACTATTATGGTTTGCCGGGAGAGTCGGTTCTGAAAATTTGAGCATTTTGGGACACTTAGTCCCTAAATAAGAGCTTTGAAACTAGAAAACGGTCCGTAGCCGGAACAGTGTTAAGACGATCTCGGAACAGAAATCCGATGGTTCCATTAGCTCCGTTAGGTGATTTCGGGGTTAGGAGCGCGTTCGGAATGTATTTTGGAGGTCCGTAGCTCAATTAGGCTTGAAATGCCGAAGGTTGAAATTTTGGCGAATTCGAACGATAGGTGAGATTTTGATCCGGGGGTCGGAATGGAATTCGACAATTTCTGTAGCTTCGTTATGTGATTTTGGATATGTCCGCAAATTTTCAGGTCATTCGGACGTCGTTTGGTCGGGTTTTAGATCGAATGTGCAATTCGGAAAGTTTTAAGAAATTTAGGCTTGAATTCGATGTGAATTATGGGTTTTGATGTTGTTAGACGTGTTTTGAGGATTTGAGCAAGTTCGAATAAGGTATTAAGATGTGTTGGTATGTTTGGATGAGGTCCCGGGGTCCTCGGGGTGTTTTCGGATGGTTAAACGGGAGAAATTGTGGAAAATTGCAGGTTGGAATCCTGCTTCTGTTGTTTCCGCTCCTGCGGAATTTTGGACGCAGGAGCGTGTCCGCAGAAGCGGACAAGGTGCGCAGGAGCAGCTGGTTACGCAGAAGCGGAAGTCATTCCGCTGAAGCGGCATCGCTGGTGCGAGCCAGTGACCGCAGAAGCGAAGGGGAGAAAAGGGGGCATGTTCCGCAGAAGCGAACATTTGACCGCTTGGGCGAGACCGCAGAAGCGGACAATGGTTCGCAGAGGCGGATGTTTCCGCAGAAGCGGAAGCTTCTTCGCAGAAGCGGGTCCGCTTAAGCGGCCCTTCGATCGCAGAAGCGGAAATGGCCGGCTAGGCCTGGAACCGCTGAAGCGACCCTTTGGTCGCAGATACGGGTGCATAGGAGCGGAAAATATTCCGCAGAAGCGAAAATCGCTGTAAGTAAGTGTATCAGAAGTTAGAAAAATTTCAGAACATTTCACACATTTGGGTCTCGGCTTTAGAGGCGATTTGGGTGATTTTGAAGAGAAACTCAAGGAAATCATCAGGTAATCAACTATGGACTTAATCTATGATTAGTATTGGTAATATTATGCAATTATATCATGAAAATGGAGGAATTTGGGGTAATTTATGGAGGATTTAGCCCTAGGCTTGAACTCTAGGAAATCAAGGTTTTGAATGGCCAAATGGAGTCCGAATTTGGTAAAATTTATATGCTTAGACTCGTATTGAGACAAGGGTTCCGAATATACAACTTTAGTGATTTTTCGATAAGCGTACCGAAAGTCGGGTTTTGGCGACTTGTGGATTTTGGTGAATTTTGAGTTATTTTGATTGGGTAATGCCCAATTGGCCTATTTTGATGTGATTCTATTGATTTTTATCAGGATACTACACTTGTGGAGGCCGACATTCGCGGCAAGAGGGTTATTTCTTAGCGGTTTTGTACCGGAATTGAGGTAAGTGGCTTGTCTAACTTCGTGTGGGGGACTTCCACCCCTAGGATATTATTGTGATACTTTAAATGCCTTGTACGCGAGGTGACGGGCGTGTACATGCGCTGGTTGTTGAACACATACATATTCAAAATGTTCAATGAGGATAATACTGTCTTTAACTGTTAAATTCGATATTCCTACCCGGTAGTAGTTATAAAAGAACAGTTAGATAGAATCTAACTGTCCAGTTGCTTAATTGACTTACTTGAGTTCTCTTGGTAGTCGCTGGCGCTGTTCATCGGCGAAGTTATCATTAGGCATATTATACTTCTCTCTGTGTATTCCTTTACTTGCTGTGGTTATGGACTTCGATTCCCGAGATCCCGAGATCCCGAGATTATTGAAATGTGGACTACGGGTTCGATTCCCGAGATCCTGAGATTTATTGAAATGTGGACTACGGGTTCGATTCCCGAGATCCCGAGATTATTGAAATATGGACTACGGGTTCGATTCCCGAGATCCTGAGATTATTGAAATGTGGACTACGGGTTCGATTCCCGAGATCCTGAGATTATTGAAATGTGGACTACGGGTTCGATTCCCGAGATCCTGAGATTATTGAAATGTGGACTACGGGTTCGATTCCCGAGATCCTGAGATTATTGGTAGGGACTGCGGGTTCGATTCCCGGAGATCCTGAGTTATTGAGATATTATTGAGGCATGGGCTGCGGGTTCGATTCCCGGAGACCCAGAGGTACTGAGAATGGGACTGTGGGTTCAATTCCCACAGATCCTGGATTCGTTTATTGAGTTGGTTATTTATTATTAGCTTGCTTGTAGACAGTTTCAGTAAACATCGTAATGTTGTTATTTCGGAAATTATTGTTATTATTTGTTAAACTGTTTATTTTGTTATCATTATATTATTATTGTTTTTCAGTAGGGCCCTGACATTCCTCGTCACTACTCCATCGAGGTTAGGCTTGGCACTTACTGAGTACCGCCGTGGTGTACTCATGCTACTCTTCTGCACACTTTTGTTGTGCAGATCCAGGTACATCAGAGCAGGCTCGTACTAGGTGATTCTGCAGCTTTCTGGGAGACTTCGAGGTATGATCCGCTACGTCCGCGGATCCGGAGGCTTCCCTTCTATTCTAGTATTACTAGTTGACATTTTTCTTCATTTCATTGTTAGATACTCTTTACACATAGAGCCACAATTGTATTTCTCTTTTAGTCTGTGTTACCGTGGTGTTCCGGATCTTGGTAGTGTTTATATACAGTGTGTTTGACGGATGTATGTGCCAAGTGGCACGGATTACATATCTTTTATGTTATTTTCCGCTATTTCTTGTTTAAGTAATTAAAATTTATAGATTCCGCAACGTGTTAGGCTTACCTAGTCGTGGGGACTGGGTGCCATCACGACATGTTCACAATTGGTGAACTAGGGTCGTGACAGTATATTCTTGGTATTTTAAATTCTTCTTTTGCTATTTTCATAACTACATTTTCTGCTATTCCATCTGCTTTAGATTTTTCTCCTCCTATTCCTGTAATTATAACATCTATATTTTTTCATTTATGATCTGGTAATGTTTCTTTTTTACATAAGCATGTTGTTGCTCCTGTATCTAATAATCCATGATATATTCTTGAATTATAATTAGGTATCTCTATTTTGATTATCATATAGGGTAGTTTTGTTCTATTCATTATTTGTTACTGGATAATCTTCTCCGTTTGAAATTTTCCTTTATGCTTCTGTAGAATTTAGTAAAAATCCTTTATGTATATTCTTGGTTATATCTTCTATATGTAGTTTGACTCTTGGAATTTCTTTTCTTATATAGTCTCCTATTGTTATTCCCAAATATTTGTTATCTATATTATATGGGGCTACTTGATCTAAAAAATTTATTCCAAGTAATATTTGTTTATGTTTTTCGAGTAGTTCCATTGGCTCTACTGAGGCTGTAATTTCCACAGAAATTGTTAGCCAATCTTTTCCTTCAAAATATATTGTCATTTTTGCTATTTTGTTTATTTTGATCTTTTTGTTATTACAATCTCGATATATTTGTTCTGTAATATTTGTAGTTGGTAGATTATATTTTTGTACTAATTCTTCTGGGATGTATGATCTGGCTGCTCCAGTATCTATTAATATTGGATGGAATTGTTTATCCTTCTTTTCTCCAATTCTTCCTATTATATGATATTGTTCATATGTATCTTCTAATTTAACTTTTGTTATTAGTTGGCTACTTGTACTTGCTATGTCTTTTTGACATAATATATCTTTTATTTCTTCAATCTGTATTGTACTTGGTGTAGCTCTTTCATCTTTTTGTATTAGTTCTTGGAATAATGGGTCTACTATTAGATTATCATTAAAACTTTTGAGATTCTTTACTTCATGCTTGTTGCTTAGTATATATGCTTTTCTCATTCTGATAGAAAATATTTTTGAATTTTCTACCATTTCTATATTTTTTAGATTCCATGTCATTCCGATTGCTTTTTCTTTATTTCTATCTTCTTCACTGATGTTGTAATTTAATAATGTTCTAAATTTGACAACTTGGTACATTAGATTTCCTTGTAATTTTGCTATTATAGCTCCTTCTGCTGGACTCTTTATCCTTTCATCTAGTAGAGTAATTTCGATTGGTGTATCTATTCCTTCTCTAAAATATGCCTTAATTATGATTTCTATACCAATAAAATATATGTTTCGTATATTTTTTCTATCTTTTTCTGGTATTTTCGATAAGTCTCTTTCGAAAAAACTTTGGTTGTATAATGGTAGTTTAATTGTATTTCTTTTGTTTGTACAGTATCTGATATCTATTGGTTTTTCTATGTCTAGTAAAAACATATATTGTAATTTTTCTCTTTTAAACATTTTCTTGATATTCTTTTGTATCAAATCGCCTTCTTTCATAGTCAGATTTTCTTCTTTCTTTACTTTGTTATATTTTTCTCTTTTGAATACTAATTGTTTTGTATCTTTGTTTTCTGTTTCTTCCATAGATATTAGTTCTATGTTTTCATTTTCATTAGTTTTGAACATATAGCATGATTCTGCCCAATCGTTGTCAAATATATATGGGTCTTCATCTCTTAATGCTTCTTCATCTGAATATGTCCATTGTTCTTCTTCTTCGTCTTGGTATAAGTATTCTTCTAATAATTCTTCTATGTATATTTCTTCTTCTGGATTAATTTCAAATTCTATTTCTCTTTCTTCTTTTACTTCTATCCTATAACATTCTTTATCTTGGATATATTTTATTTTTTCTTTCTGTCTTGGTTTTTTACAATTTGGAGATATATGTCCATATTCTCCACAATTGTAGCATTTACATTGGTTTTTCCCTCCTGGCTTTTTTCTTTTAGTAAATTGTTTAGGTTTCCAATAAGTTTTTACACCTCTTGGTAATCTTTTCCTTTTTATTTTTCTATATGTTTTTTGTTTTTTCGGATATCTTTTATACTTTCTATAATTCTTTAGACACCCATATGCTCCTGTTGCATATTTGTCACATTCTATTATTCCTGTTTTTCTCATTAGATTTGCTATGCTTTGTTGTCGTTTATCATTACATTGTTTCTGTAAATATTCTTTCATTGCATAGTATCTTGTTCCAATACTATCTATGAATCTTTCTCCTTTGTCTTTTAGTTTTTGATAGTTTTCTTCTAAGTTGTTACCAATAACAGGTATTTTTGCATAATATCTTTTGATATATTCTTCTTTTTCCTCTTTTGTTAATTTGCTGTAGTATTTTTTAAATTCACATGTATATTCCTCCAAAGATCTTAAATCACATATCAGTAGTTGATCTAACTGGTACTTGGCTTTTTTTCTATTTGTTTCTGTATCATCTATATTTTTTCCTACTCCTGCTGGACCAAACTCTGTTAGTATAGAGTATTCTATATTTTGGAGTATATCTGTTGCGCTATTTCCTATTTCCAATTTTAATTTTGCTTCTGGTTCCATATTTTCGAAATAGTCTTGTACAGTGTAACGACCCGACCGGTCGTTTTAGAAAATTACGCCCCAATCCCTAATTTAACTGTTCCCCTAAGTTCATTTCTGCTATTGTGGGTTGCCGGGAGAGTCGGTTTCGAAAATTTGAGCATTTTGGGACACTTAGTCCCTAAATAAGAGCTTTGAAGCTAGAAAATGGCCCGTAGCCGGAAAAGTGTTAAGACGATCTCGGAATGGAAATCCGATGTTTTCATTAGCTCCGTTAGGTGATTTCGGGGTTGGGAGCGCGTTTGGAATGTATTTTGGAAGCCCGTAGCTCAATTAGGCTTGAAATGCCGAAGGTTGAAATTTTGGCGAATTCGAACGATAGGTGAGATTTTGATCCGAGGGTCGGAATGGAATTCCGACAATTTCTTTAGCTTCGTTATGTGATTTTGGATATGTCCGCAAATTTTCAGGTCATTCGGACGTCGTTTGGTCGGGTTTTAGATCGAAATGCAATTCGGAAAGTTTTAAGAAATTTTGGCTTGAATTCGATGTGAATTATGGGTTTTGATGTTGTTAGACGTGTTTTGAGGATTTGAGCAAGTTCGAATAAGGTATTAAGATGTGTTGGTATGTTTGGATGAGGTCCCGGGGGCCTCGGAGTGTTTTCGGATGGTTAAACGGGAGAAATTGTGGAAAAATTTGCAGGTTGGAATCCTGCTTCTGTTGTTTCCGCTCCTGCGGAATTTGGGACGCAGGAGCATGTCCGCAGAAGCGGACGAGGTGTGCAGGAGCGCCTGGTTACGCAGAAGCGGAAGTCATTCCGCTGAAGCGGCATCGCTGGTGCGAGCCAGTAACCGCAGAAGCGGAGGGGAGAAAAGAGGGCATGTTCCGCAGAAGCGAACATTTGACCGCTTGGGCGAGACCGCATGTAACAACCCGGCCCGTCGTTACGGGAATTACCACCCCGTTACCTTGCATTTACATATATTATGCTTTTAAAACAGTATTAGAGTATATCGGGTGAGTTAGGAGTGATTTGGATTGAAAATGAAACAAATAGCATGTTTGAAGAAAGCTTGAATATGAAAAGTCAACCAAGAGTTGACTATTGAGTTAGAGTGCTCGGAATCGGATTCTGATGATTCGGATAGTTCCGGGAGGTGATTTGTGACTTAGGGGAGCGATCGGAATTGAATTTGGAGGCCCGGTGTAGAAATAGGCTTGAATTGGCTAAGGTTGAATTTTGGCGAAATCCGAACGGTAAGTGATATTTTGATCCGGGAGTCGGAATGGAATTCCGACAGTTGCAGTAGCTTCGTTAGGTGATTTTGGATGTGCCTGCAAAATTTCAGGTCATTCGGACATCGTTTGATCGGGTTTTGGATTGAATGTTAGTTTTGAAAGTTTTGAAGAAACTTAGGCTTGAATCCGTGATTAATTGGTGATTTTGATGTTTAGGATGATGTTTTTATGATTGGAACAAGTTCGTATCGTATTTTGGAGTATGTTGGTGGTTTTCGTTGGGGTCCCGGGGGCCTCGGGGTGAATCCGGACCATCATCCGGGCATTTTGAACTTGGCAAAATCTGCTGTAAATTGCAGATAACTGTGCAGAAGGCTAAGCCTTCGCGTTCGCGAGGGTACTGCCGCGTTCGCGTAGGCTGGGGCCAGTTGGCCATCGCGTTCGCGAGGTAACATGCCGCGTTCGCGAAGGAGAAGGTTGGAACGCATCGCGTTCGCGTGGGTGAGGGACGCGGACGCGTAAGAGGAAAAGACGAAGCATCGCGTTCGCGTGGTCTGGGACGCGAACGCGTAGAGGAAAAATCCGGGCTAGGAAGATTGGTCTTCGCGAACGCGTGACTGTTCGTCGCGTTCGCGTTGAAGGATCGGAGCAAGGCATCGCGTTCGCGTAGAGACCATCGCGAACGCGTAGGGTAAAATCGTCTGGCAGCGAATTAAAATCACAGAACAGAGGGCTCTCGGGTTCATTAACCCAAAACACAATTTTTGAGCCCTAGAGAGAAGAAATCACGGGAAAACGCTGGGAAATCATCGGGTATTCATCGGGGGTAAGTTTCTTGACTCAAAAACATCAATTTATGGTAGTATTAACACCAATCTTCATGAAATTGGGTTGAAATCTTGAAGAAATGTGGCCTAAATATTGAAAACGGGATTTTTGGATTTGGGAGGCCATTTGAACTCCGATTTCGATAAATTTTATATGCACGGACTCGTGGCGAGATAAGGATCGCGTTGGTGCTAATTTCGGAATTTTCCGAGCAGTGGGGCCCGGGGTCGGGTTTTACCAACTTAGTGTAATTATGCTAATTTCATGTAAATTGAAGTGGGTTATGATTATTTGACCCGTATTTGATGTAATTATTGTGGTTTGACTAGATTCCACGCACGAGGGAGCTAAATTCAAAGGAAAGGGCATTGCGGAGTAGTCGTCGCGCCGTATTGAGGTGAGTAATAGATGTGGGTGATGACCAGCGGGTTCGAAACCCCGGTATACCACTTTGTGACGTTGTATAGCGGCGAGACACGCACACTCTTGAGAGTGCGGGGTCGATCATGAACTGGAGACTACATATTAGTCCAATCTGTTGATATTGTATTATTGGCTATTCTAGAGCCGTCGAACCTCCTTCTCGGATGGTTGCATATATATATATATATTGTGATAATGGCCACTCTTGAGCCGAGGAACCCCTTCTTGGGCGGTTGAGTATACATGTGGGCCGTGAGCCAGGTTATTGGATCCCGCGAGGATCGTTATCATTGTCTTATCACATAGACATGCTAGTTTACTACTAGTCCGCGGCTATTTTTGGTTATTATGCTAATTCCAATCTCTGGAACTTGATATTACTGTTTTCTAACTGAAAATGATAAAAGAGTTTTCAAAAACTACTTTTGAGCCTGCGAGGCTGTATCTGCATATTAGCTGACTAGTAGTGGATCGGGCTGCACGCCGCAGCGAGATATATGTTGGATCGGACTGCACGCCGCAGGAATATCTCTATGAGATGTGCTTGGGCTGTAGGAGCCCCTCCGGAGTCTGAACCCCCACAGTGAGCACGGGTACCCAAAATTGGAGTCGGGCTACACGCCGTAGCGTTCATATCATGCATTGCATTGCATTTAGCTACATCTGCTAGTTGTTATGCTATTTGTTGGTACAGGTACAGTGAAGATTGATTCTATGACAGGGTAGCCGATTATAGCTTTACATAGTGCTTTATTGCGGATTTCTTATCTGCGTTGTCTTACCCTTGTTTATTACCACTGAGTCTGGCAGTACTCATTTTACTCCCTCTGCACCTTGTGTGCAGATCCAGGTACCTCTCAGCAGTGATCCAGTAGCTGTGTGAGGCGACGTTTGTGGATATTCGAGGTAGGTGCAGAGTCCGCAGGACCCGATATTCCTTCCTACTGTCTTTTGATTTTGTATTGACTTTTCTTTCCGCACTTGGTATCTTGTAAACCTTTATACACTCATGTTCGGTAGAGGCTCATGACTCTTGACCCTTGGTCTATGGGAGTTGATGTATTATGGGACTTGGTTCCCCGTTTTCGTTACATATATCGTTGTTGTTTTCTTGAATTAATTTGTTTAAATGGGTTAAAGAGAGCTTCTAGCTCCGTGGTTGATATGGATTGGTCGGGCTGGCTTAGCAATGTGTCGGGCGCCATCACGACCGGATTTGGGGTCGTGACAAGTTGGTATCAAAGCCTAGGTTTACTAGGCCTCGCTGAGTCTTGAGCCGGTTAGTAGAGTTTTGTGGATCGGTACGGGGACGCTCGTACTTATCCTCGGGAGGTCGCGAACCTTTAGGAAAACTTCACTTTTCTTGAACTCGTCGTGCGATCTTGTTGTTCCGAGAACCGAACTTCTATATTCTATTCTCTCGCGGATGGCGAGAACGCGAGCATCGGGACGAGGTGGACGACCTCCATTGCCACCGTTAGAGGCCGTGGGCGCGGTCGTGCTAGAGGTAGAGGTAGGGCGGCCGAGGCAATGCCAGCTGACCCGCCCGTTGTACCAATTCAGGAGCAGCCCCCAGTGGTTGAAGCTCCAGGCGGTCCCGGTTCGAGGCCGGACTATATCTATTGCTATTCCTCGGTCTTCGGGAAACTCTTGCCCAAATATTATCGGTGTGTTCCGGTTTGGCTCGGGTAGTTTCGGCTACCGCTACCGTAGCGACATCTCGGTCGGGGGTGGTCGGCGGACCCTGCAGCTCGCACACCGATCCGGTTGTTCGGGGACCTCGGATGCCGCAGGTCGTCCCCGCTCGGTGGTTGCACCGGTTATTCCTCCGACTGCACCAGCTCCAGGCTCCAGAGCATATGGTTCGAGTTATGCCCGAGGACGAGCGGCGTCGTCTCGAGAGGTTTGGTAGACTTCGACCACCCCATTTCGGTGGCGTTGAGGGCGAGGATGCCCGGGGTTTCTTGGATAAATGTCAGAAGATGCTGCGTACGGCTGGTATTCTCGAGTCCAGCGGAGTTTCATTTACTACATTTCAGTTCACCGGTCCCGCATTTGATTGGTGGGAGGAGTTTGAGAGGCGTAGGCTTGCAAGAGCAACACCTCTCACATGGCAGCAGTTCTCTACTCTCTTTCTAGAGAAATATGTACCTCGGTCTCGTCGCGAGGAGCTACGTCGCCGGTTCGAGTGGTTGATTCAGGGCGACATGTCTGTGACTCAGTATGAGCTTAGATTTACACAGCTGGCTAGGCATGCCACATGGATGATCCCTAATGATAGGGAGAGGATCGGGAGGTTCATTGATGGCCTCAACTACTCTATCCGTATTCTTATGACCAGCGAGCGAGTTCTGTCATCATCATTTGAGCAGGTTGCTGATATGGCACGCTCCATTGAGGCGGATCGTCGCCGAGAGAGAGAGGAGCGGGAGGCCAAGAGGCCTCGTGGTTCTGGTAGTTCCGGTGGTGCTCCATCTAGAGGGCATTCCCAGCAGAGCAGAGGTCGCTCATCTAGACCTTCTCATTCAGGGCCGCCCAGAGCAGAGCGGAGGTTCTTATGGTCGTGGTCGACAGGGGTTTCAGCAGGGTCAGTCATCGCTTGGTGCCCTCCCAGCCCAGAGTGCAGCACCTACTTCTCCAGCACCAGGTGCATGTTATGAGTGTGGTGAGTTTGGCCACATGAGGAGACATTGCCCTCGTCTACGTAGGGGCAGGACTCGGCAGAGGGATCAGCCCTCCTCTTCAGCACCATCTCAGTCTAGTAGAGGTGGAGGTCAGTCTTCTCGTGGTCGTCCCAGGGGCGAGGAGAGATCTGGTGGAGGCCAGGCACGGTTCTATGCACTTCCCGACAGGCGTGATGCAGTTGCCTCCGATGCTGTGATTACAGGTATCATTTCTGTCTGTCACAGAGATGCCTCTGTTCTATTTGATCCAGGATCCACATATTCTTACGTGTCCTCTTATTTTGCACATCACTTGGGTGCGACTCGTGGTATTCTTGATTTACCTGTTCATGTGTCCACCCCCGTGGGTGATACGATTGTTGTGGATCATGTCTATAGATCCTGTGTTATATCTATTGGGGGTCTGGAGACCCAGGCAGATTTGTTATTGTTGGGTATGGTGGACTTTGATGTTATATTGGGTATGGACTCGTTGTCTCCGTACCATGCTATATTGGACTGTCATGCTAAGACAGTTACGTTGGCCATTCCTGGTATTTCTCAGATTGAGTGGCGGGGTTCGACCGATTTCGTCCCTAGCCGTGTTATTTCGTTCTTAAAGGCTCGGAAGATGGTTGAAAAAGGGTGTTTATCGTACTTAGCTTTTGTGAGAGATGTGGGAGCTGAATCTCCTAGCATTGATTCTGTACCTGTTGTGAGGGATTTCCCAGATGTATTCCCCTCAGACCTGCCGGGCATGCCGCCGGACAGGGATATTGATTTTGGCATTGACTTGGTGCCGGGCACTCGGCCCATTTCTATTCCTCCGTATCGGATGGCACCAGCCGAGTTGAAGGAATTGAAGGAGCAGCTCCAGGAACTCCTAGATAAGGGGTTTATTCGGCCGAGTGTGTCGCCGTGGGGTGCACCAGTCCTGTTTGTTAAGAAGAAGGACGGATCTATGAGGATGTGTATTGACTATAGGCAGCTAAACAAAGTAACAGTGAAGAATAAGTATCCTCTGCCTCGTATTGATGATTTATTTGATCAGCTCCGGGGAGCTAGGGTGTTCTCGAAGATTGATCTTCGTTCAGGCTACCATCAGCTGAAGATTAGAGAGTCTGACATTATGAAGACTGCATTCCGGACCGGATATGGTCACTATGAGTTCCTTGTGATGTCTTTTGGGCTGACCAACGCCCCAGCAGCATTTATGCATCTGATGAACAGTGTATTCAGGCCGTATCTTGATTCATTTGTAATCGTATTCATTGATGACATACTTGTCTACTCTCGTAGCCAGGAGGAGCATGCTCGGCACTTGAGTGTTGTGTTGCAGAGATTGAGAGAGGAGAAGCTGTATGCCAAGTTCTCCAAATGTGAGTTCTGGCTTGAGTCCGTGGCATTCTTAGGGCACGTGGTGTCCTGTGATGGTATTCGGGTAGATCCGAGGAAGGTCGAGGCAGTGCAGAGTTGGCCCAGACCGACCTCAGTTACTGAGATCCGTAGCTTTCTGGGATTGGCAGGGTATTATCGCCGATTTGTTCAGGGGTTCTCTTCTATTGCTTCACCCTTGACTAGATTGACTCGGAAGGGTGTTCCTTTCTTATGGTCCGAGGAGTGCGAGGAGAGCTTTCGGAAGCTCAAGACAGCACTGACCACAGCACCAGTCTTGATTCTACCGACAGCTTCAGGTTCTTATACTGTATATTGTGATGCCTCGGGAGTGGGCATTGGTTGTGTGTTGATGCAGGAGGGTAGGGTCATTGCTTATGCTTCTCGTCAGTTGAAGCCCCACGAGAAAAACTACCCTGTTCACGATTTGGAGTTAGCTGCTATTGTTCATGCCTTGAAGATTTGGAGGCATTATCTATATGGTGTATCTTGTGATGTATATACGGACCACCGTAGCCTTCAGCATTTGTTTAAGCAGAAAGATCTAAATTTGAGGCAGCGGAGATGGCTTGAGTTGCTTAAAGACTATGATATTTCTATCTTGTATCATCCTGGGAAAGCCAATGTAGTGGCTGATGCATTGAGCCGGAAGGCTATTAGTATGGGCAGTTTGGCGTATATTCCGGTTGGGGAGAGACCCCTAGCAGTTGATGTTCAGGCGTTAGCTAACCAGATGGTAAGGCTGGATATTTCTGAGCCCAGTCGGGTGATGGCTTATGTAGTAGCTCGTTCTTCTTTATATGATCGTATTCGAGAGCGCCGGTATGATGATCCACACTTACTTGTCCCTAAGGACAGAGTTCAGCATGATGATGCTAGAGATGTCACTATTGATAGTGAGGGTGTATTGCGGATGCAGGGCCGGATATGCGTGCCCAATGTTGAAGGACTTCGTGAATTGATATTGGAGGAAGCCCATAGCTCGCGGTATTCTATTCATCCAGGAGCCGCGAAGATGTACCAGGATTTGAAGCAGCATTACTGGTGGAGAAAGATGAAGAAAGATATTGTGAGCCATGTGGCTCGGTGTCTAAACTGTCAGCAGGTCAAGTATGAGCATCAGAGACCCGGTGGTGTATTCCAGCGTATTGATATTCCGGAGTGGAAGTGGGAAAGAATAACTATGGACTTTGTTAGTGGACTCCCTCGGACCGCGAGGAAGTTTGATTCAGTTTGGGTGGTGGTGGATAGGTTGACTAAGTCAGCTCACTTCATCCCGGTGTGTACTACCTATACCTCGGAGCGGTTGGCAGAGATATTCATCCGTGAGATAGTGAGATTGCATGGAGTTCCTATTTCCATTATATCAGACAGAGGTACCCAGTTCACATCTCAATTCTGGAGGACATTTCAGCGAGAGTTGGGTTCACAGGTAGAGTTGAGCACAGCATTTCATCCACAGACGGATGGGCAGTCTGAGCGTACTATTCGGATATTGGAGGACATGTTGCGTGCTTGTGTCATTGATTTTGGTGGTTCATGGGCTGATTATTTGCCTTTGGCGGAGTTTGCTTACAATAATAGCTATCGGTCCAGCATTCAGATGGCACCGTATGAAGCTTTATATGGGAGGCGGTGTAGGTCTCCGGTTGGTTGGTTCGAGCCCGGCGAGGCTAGGTTGTTAGGGACAGAGTTAGTCCAAGATGCCTTAGATAAGGTGAAGGTGATTCAGGAGAGACTTCGCACAGGCTCAGTCGCGTCAGAAGAGTTATGCAGACCGGAAGGTCCGAGATGTATCTTATTCAGTAGGTGAGAAGGTGTTGCTGAAAGTTTCACCGATGAAGGGTGTTATGAGGTTTGGAAAGAAAGGAAAGTTGAGCCCAAGGTTCATTGGACCTTTTGAGGTGCTTAGGAAAGTTGGGGAGGTGGCTTATATGCTTGCTTTGCCACCCAGTTTGTCGGGAGTTCACCCGGTGTTCCATGTATCTATGCTCCGGAAGTATGTCGAAGACCCGTCTCATGTGTTGGACTTCAGCACGATACAGCTAGATGAAGATTTGACTTATGATGTGGAACCGGTAGCCATTTTGGGTCGACAGGTTCGTAAGCTGAGATCTAAGGATATAGCTTCAGTGAAAGTGCAGTGGAGAGGTCGTCCTGTGGAGGAAGCAACTTGGGAGACCGAGCAGGAAATGCGGAGCAGATATCCACACTTATTTGATGCTCCAGGTATGTTTCTTAACCCGCCCGCGGACGAGCGTTTGTTTAAGTTGGGGAGAATGTAACGACCCGGCCCGTCGTTACGGGAATTACCACCCCGTTACCTTGCATTTACATATATTATGCTTTTAAAACAGTATTAGAGTATATCGGGTGAGTTAGGAGTGATTTGGATTGAAAATGAAACAAATAGCATGTTTGAAGAAAGCTTGAATATGAAAAGTCAACCAAGAGTTGACTATTGAGTTAGAGTGCTCGGAATCGGATTCTGATGATTCGGATAGTTCCGGGAGGTGATTTGTGACTTAGGGGAGCGATCGGAATTGAATTTGGAGGCCCGGTGTAGAAATAGGCTTGAATTGGCTAAGGTTGAATTTTGGCGAAATCCGAACGGTAAGTGATATTTTGATCCGGGAGTCGGAATGGAATTCCGACAGTTGCAGTAGCTTCGTTAGGTGATTTTGGATGTGCCTGCAAAATTTCAGGTCATTCGGACATCGTTTGATCGGGTTTTGGATTGAATGTTAGTTTTGAAAGTTTTGAAGAAACTTAGGCTTGAATCCGTGATTAATTGGTGATTTTGATGTTTAGGATGATGTTTTTATGATTGGAACAAGTTCGTATCGTGTTTTGGAGTATGTTGGTGGTTTTCGTTGGGGTCCCGGGGGCCTCGGGGTGAATCCGGACCATCATCCGGGCATTTTGAACTTGGCAAAATCTGCTGTAAATTGCAGATAACTGTGCAGAAGGCTAAGCCTTCGCGTTCGCGAGGGTACTGCCGCGTTCGCGTAGGCTGGGGCCAGTTGGCCATCGCGTTCGCGAGGTAACATGCCGCGTTCGCGAAGGAGAAGGTTGGAACGCATCGCGTTCGCGTGGGTGAGGGACGCGGACGCGTAAGAGGAAAAGACGAAGCATCGCGTTCGCGTGGTCTGGGACGCGAACGCGTAGAGGAAAAATCCGGGCTAGGAAGATTGGTCTTCGCGAACGCGTGACTGTTCGTCGCGTTCGCGTTGAAGGATCGGAGCAAGGCATCGCGTTCGCGTAGAGACCATCGCGAACGCGTAGGGTAAAATCGTCTGGCAGCGAATTAAAATCACAGAACAGAGGGCTCTCGGGTTCATTAACCCAAAACACAATTTTTGAGCCCTAGAGAGAAGAAATCACGGGAAAACGCTGGGAAATCATCGGGTATTCATCGGGGGTAAGTTTCTTGACTAAAAAACATCAATTTATGGTAGTATTAACACCAATCTTCATGAAATTGGGTTGAAATCTTGAAGAAATGTGGCCTAAATATTGAAAACGGGATTTTTGGATTTGGGAGGCCATTTGAACTCCGATTTCGATAAATTTTATATGCACGGACTCGTGGCGAGATAAGGATCGCGTTGGTGCTAATTTCGGAATTTTCCGAGCAGTGGGGCCCGGGGTCGGGTTTTACCAACTTAGTGTAATTATGCTAATTTCATGTAAATTGAAGTGGGTTATGATTATTTGACCCGTATTTGATGTAATTATTGTGGTTTGACTAGATTCCACGCACGAGGGAGCTAAATTCAAAGGAAAGGGCATTGCGGAGTAGTCGTCGCGCCGTATTGAGGTGAGTAATAGATGTGGGTGATGACCAGCGGGTTCGAAACCCCGGTATACCACTTTGTGACGTTGTATAGCGGCGAGACACGCACACTCTTGAGAGTGCGGGGTCGATCATGAACTGGAGACTACATATTAGTCCAACCTGTTGATATTGTATTATTGGCTATTCTAGAGCCGTCGAACCTCCTTCTCGGATGGTTGCATATATATATATATATATATTGTGATAATGGCCACTCTTGAGCCGAGGAACCCCTTCTTGGGCGGTTGAGTATACATGTGGGCCGTGAGCCAGTTATTGGATCCCGCGAGGATCGTTATCATTGTCTTATCACATAGACATGCTAGTTTACTACTAGTCCGCAGCTATTTTTGGTTATTATGCTAATTCCAATCTCTGGAACTTGATATTACTGTTTTCCAACTGAAAAATGATAAAAGAGTTTTCAAAAACTACTTTTGAGCTTGCGAGGCTGTATCTGCATATTAGCTGACTAGTAGTGGATCGGGCTGCGCGCCGCAGCGAGATATATGTTGGATCGGACTGCACGCCGCAGAATATCTCTATGAGATGTGCTTGGGCTGTAGGAGCCCCTCCGGAGTCTGAACCCCCACAGTGAGCACGGGTACCCAAAATTGGAGTCGGGTTACACGCCGTAGCGTTCATATCATGCATTGCATTGCATTTAGCTACATCTGCTAGCTGTTATTGGTATTTGTTGGTACAGGTACAGTGAAGATTGATTCTATGACAGGGTAGCCGATTATAGCTTTACATAGTGCTTTATTGCGGATTTCTTATCTGCGCTGTCTTACCCTTGTTTATTACCACTGAGTCTGGCAGTACTCATTTTACTCCCTGCACCTTGTGTGCGGATCCAGGTACCTCTCAGCAGTGATCCAGTAGCTGTGCGAGGCGACGTTTGTGGATATTCGAGGTAGCTGCAGAGTCCGCAGGACCCGATATTCCTTTCTACTGTCTTTTGATGTTGTATTGACTTTTCTTTCCGCACTTGGTATCTTGTAAACCTTTATACACTCATGTTCAGTAGAGGCTCATGACTCTTGACCCTTGGTCTATGGGAGTTGATGTATTATGGGACTTGGTTCCCCGTTTTCGTTACATATATCGCTGTTGTTTTCTTGAATTAATTTGTTTAAATGGGTTAAAGAGAGCTTCTAGCTCCGTGGTTGATATGGATTGGTCAGGCTGGCTTAGCAATGTGCTGGGCGCCATCACGACCGGATTTGGGGTCGTGACAAGTTGGTATCAGAGCCTAGGTTTATCTAGATGATGATGGGGTATTGAAATTGCAGGGTCGAGTTTGTGTGCCCAATGTCGAAGGGATTCGAGAGCTAGGCCTGGAACCGCTGAAGCGACCCTTTGGTCGCGGATACGGGTGCATAGGAGCGGAAAATATTCCGCAGAAGCGAAAATCGCTGTAAGTAAGTGTATCGGAAGTTAGAAAAATTTCAGAACATTTCACACATTTTGGGTCTCGGCTTTAGAGGCGATTTGGGCGATTTTGAAGAGAAATTCAAGTGAAATCATCAGGTAATCAACTATGGACTTAATCTATGATTAGTATTGGTATTATTATGCAATTATATCATGAAAATGGAGGAATTTGGGGTAATTTATGGAGGATTTAGCCCTAGGCTTGAACTCTAGGAAATCAAGGTTTTGAATGGCCAAATGGAGTCCGAATTTGGTAAAATTTATATGCTTAGACTCGTATTGAGACAAGGGTTCCGAATATACAACTTTCGTGATTTTTCGATAAGCGTACCGAAAGTCGGGTTTTGGCAACTTGTGGATTTTGGTGAATTTTGAGTTATTTTGATTGGGTAATGCCCAATTGGCCTATTTTGATGTGATTCTATTGATTTTTATCGGATACTACACTTGTGGAGGCCGACATTCGCGGCAAGAGGGTTATTTCTTAGCGGTTTTGTACCGGAATTGAGGTAAGTGGCTTGTCTAACCTCGCGTGGGGGAACTTTCACCCCTAGGATATTATGTGATAGTTTAAATGCCTTGTACGCGAGGTGACGGGCGTGTACATGCGCTGGTTGTTGTAACACACACTATACTTGAATTGTCCGATTAGTGATATTCCTGCTCTTAGCTGATAAAAGCGTTACCATTACCCGGTATTACTTAGAAAAGCATGATTAGCTAGGATTCAACATGTTTAATTGCCTAGTTGATTTACTTGAACTCTTGATAAATTGTTGGCACTAGTTTCGGTGAAGTTGTAATTTAACATATTATATTCTCTCTGTGTGTTTTCTTTATTTGATGTGTTGGTGGACTGCGGGTTCAATTCCCGGAGATCCCAGGGCTGTGGGTTCGATTCCCAGAGACCCGGAGTGATATTGTTTGTGGACTACGGGTTCAATTCCCGGAGATCCTGAGATACTGATATACGGACTACGGGTTCAATTCCCAGAGATCCTTTGATACTGATATGAAGGACTGCAGGTTCAATTCCCGAAGATCGTGTGATACTGATATATGGACTGCGGGTTCGATTCCAGGAGATCCTGAGTTGCTGAGTATAAAGGACTACGGGTTCAATTCCCGGAGATACTAGATTGTAGATTATACTTGTTGTGTTGATTTCTCTTGTTAGCTTAACTGTAGACGGCTTGTAGTATTTATTTCATTTGCTGTTATTTCAGACTTATTCCTATTTTGTACTGTTAGGTGTTATTATCATTATTTTTATTATTTCTCGGTAGGGCCCCGACCTTCCTCGTCACTACTCCATCGAGGTTAGGCTTGGCACTTACTGAGTACCGCCGTGGTGTACTCATGCTACTCTTCTGCACACTTTTGTTGTGCAGATCCAGGTACATCAGAGCAGGCTCGTACTAGGTGATTCTGCAGCTTTCTGGGAGACTTCGAGGTATGATCTGCTACGTCCGCGTATCCGGAGGCTTCCCTTCTATTCTAGTATTACTAGTTGACATTTTTCTTCATTTCGTTGTTAGATACTCTTTACACATAGAGCCACAATTGTATTTCTCTTTTAGTCTGTGTTACCGTGGGGTTCCGGATCTTGGTAGTGTTTATTTATTGTGTGACGGATGTATGTGCCAAGTGGCACGGATTACATATCTTTTATGTTATTTTCCGTTGTTTCTTATTTAAGTAATTATAATTTATAGATTCCGCAACGTGTTAGGCTTACCTAGTCGTGGGGACTGGGTGCCATCACGACATGTTCACAATTGGTGAACTAGGGTCGTGACAAGTTGGTATCGGAGCTCTAGGTTCATAGGAGTCACGGGACACAGACCGGTTACTTAGAGTCTCGCTGATCGATACGGAGACGTCTGTATTTATCTACGAGGGGCTATGTAACCGTTTAGGAAACTCTTCATTTCTTTTGGATTCCTTGTCGTGCGACATTTTTGGTATCAAAAATCTAAACTATTGCTTTCTATTCTCTCACGGATGGTGAGGACACGAGCTACTCGCGATGATCAAGTACCCGCGCCCCTGTTGCCGCCGTCAGAGGCCGGGGCCGAGGTAGAGGACGAGGACGCGCCCGAGGTGCAGCCACAGCACCATCGCGCGCCGCCGCCGAGGTGCCACAGGTGACGAGGTTGGAGCGCAGGCACCGGTACACCGACTACATCCGCTACTACTCCGACGACTACGGGAGACCCTGGCTCAGTTCATGAGTATGTATACCACTTTAGCCCAGGCAGGATTGCTTCCTCTTGTTGCAGCTACATCTCAGGCCGGGGGAGGGGCCCAGACTCCCGCAGCCGTTACACTAGAGCAGCGTGTGCCAGTGGGGCAGGTTCCAGATGTTTTGGTTATGCCTCCTGCTTCCCCAGCACAGTCCGGAGGTGGACCAGCTGCCTCTGAGGACGAGCAGCGTAGATTGGAGAGGTTCAAGAAATATGACCCTCCAGTGTTTAGTGGTTTGGCTTCAGATGATGCATTGGGTTTTCTTGAGGAGTGTCATCGTATTCTTCGCACTATGGGGATTGTGGAGACCAGCGGGGTTTCCTTCACCGCTTTTTAGTTTCGTGGGGCCACTTATGATTGGTGGCGCACGTATGAGTTGGATAGTCTAGAGGAGTCTGCTTCATTGACTTGGACGCAGTTTTCAGATCTGTTTTTGAGGGAGTTTGTTCCACAGAGCCTTAGGGATTCTTGGCGCTCGGAGTTTGAGCGGTTGCGACAGGGCTCCATGTCAGTATCGGAGTATGCTATCAGTTTCACCCGCCTAGCCAAGCATGCACCGGCTTTGGTAGCCACGGTTCGGGAGCGAGTGCGGAGATTTATTGAGGGCCTTGTTCCGCCTATCCGATCCAGCATGGCCAGAGAGCTTGAGACAGATATATCTTATCAGCAGGCAGCTAGCATTGCCAAGAGGATCGAGAGTATGCTCCCTAGAGAGCGGAGGGAGAGAGAGGCCAAAAGGTCTCGTGAGTGGGGTCATTTCTCTGGTGCCCGCACTTCATCAGCCGGTCGTTTTGGCAGAGGTTATTCCGGTCAACCAGTTCACTCGGCGTTGCCCGCAGCCGGTAGTACTCCAGGCCTTCCAGCATCTCAGGAGCCTTATTATGCTCCCCCAGTTTCCAGTGCACCTCCTACGCGGGGTCCGTCCAGGGGTCAGACTAGTGGGGGTGAGGCCGGTCAGTCACAGCCACCGCGTCCTCCCAGAGCTTGTTTTGAGTGCGGGGATACTCGCCACCTGGTTAGGGAGTGCCCCAGGCGCAGGAGAGGAGCCCCTCATCAGTCATCACAGCATCCGCGTGGCTCTCAGGGTCAGCAGGCTATCATTCCAGCTCCAGCTGCTATTCCACCTGCCCAGCCAGCCAAGGGCGGGGGTCAGGGTTCTAGAGGCCGCCCTCGAGAGGGGGGACAGGCCAGATTCTATGCCATTCCTGATCGCGCTGCGGCTGTTGCATCTGACTCTGTTATCACAGGTATTATTATGGTTAGTCACAGGGAGGCATCAGTTATATTCGACCCCGGTTCCACTTTTTCATATGTGTCTTCTTACTTTGCTTCTCACATGGGTGTGCCTCGGGATTCTTTGAGTGCCCCCATTTATGTTTCCACTCCGGTGGGTGATTCTTTGGCCGTGGACCGCGTATATCGGTCGTGTTTGATTACCATTTGTGATTTTGAGACCAGAGCGGATCTATTGCTGCTTGGGATGGTCGATTTTGATATTATTCTGGGCATGGACTGGTTGTCGCCCCATTATGCTATTCTTGATTGTCACGCCAAGACCGTGACGCTGGCTATGCCAGGCATTCCACGTATTGAGTGGAGTGGTACTCTAGATCACACCCCTAGCCGTGTTATTTCTTTTCTCGGAGCTCAGCGTATGGTTGAGAAGGGGTGTGCTGCTTATCTAGCCTATGTGCGGGACGTCAGGTGTTGACACTCCCTCTATTGATTCTGTTCATGTGGTACGTGACTTTGCTGATGTATTTCCAGCTGATCTTCCGGGCATGCCGCCCGACAAAGATATTGACTTTGCTATTGACTTGTTGCCGGCACTCAGCCCATTTCTATTCCACCGTACCGTATGGCTCCTCCTGAGTTGAAGGAGTTGAAGGATCAGTTACAGGAGTTATTGGGCAAGGGTTTTATTCGACCCAGTGTTTCGCCTTGGGGTGCTCCTGTATTGTTTGTGAAGAAAAAGGATGGATCTATGCGTATGTGTATTGACTATCGTCAGCTGAACAAGGTTACAGTGATGAACCGGTATTCTTTGCCTCGCATTGATGATTTGTTTGACCAGCTACAGGGCGCACATGTGTTTTCTAAGATTTATTTGCGCTCCGGGTATCATCAGCTGAAGATTCGGGAGCCAGATATCCCGAAGACTGCCTTCAGGAACCGGTATGGTCAGTATGAGTTCCTCGTGATGTCTTTTGGGTTGACTAATACCCCAGCAGCATTTATGCATTTGATGCACAGTGTGTTCAGGCCTTATCTGGACTCGTTCGTGATTGTCTTCATTGATGATATTCTAGTATATTCTCGGAGTCGGGAAGAGCACGAGCAACATTTGAGGATAGTGCTTCAGATTCTGAGGGAGAAGCAGCTTTATGCCAAGTTCTCTAAATGTGAATTCTGGTTGAGTTCAGTGGCATTTTTGGGCCTCGTGGTGTCGAGTGATGGTATTCGAGTAGATCCGAGGAAGGTGGAGGCCGTGCAGAGTTGGCCCAGACCCTCCTCCGCTACTGAGATTCGCAGTTTCCTTGGTTTGGCAGGCTACTACCGTCGTTTCGTAGAGGGGTTCTCTTCGATTGCAGCACCTATGACTAGATTGACCCAAAAGGGTGCCCCTTTTCAGTGGACAGACGAGTGTGAGGCGAGCTTTCAGAAGCTCAAGACAACTTTGACTTCGGCCCCTATATTGATGTTGCCTACAGGTTCGGGGTCCTATACCGTATATTGTGATGCCTCACGAGTTGGACTCGGTGCGGTACTGATGCAGGACGGTAGGGTGATTGCCTACGCGTCGAGACAGCTGAAGGTGCATGAGAAGAATTACCCTGTTCATGATTTGGAGCTAGCCGCCATTGTTCACGCCTTGAAAATTTGGCGTCATTATTTATATGGGGTTCCTTCTGAGATCTACACTGATCACCGGAGCTTGCAGCACTTGCTTAAGCAGAAGGACCTGAATATGCGTCAGAGGAGATGGTTGGAACTACTGAAGGACTATAATATTACTATTCTCTATCATCCGGGCAAGGCTAATGTGGTTACTGATGCCTTGAGTCGTCGGGCAGAGAGTTTGGGGAGTTTGGCATATCTACCAGCTACAGAGAGGCCTATGGCGATGGATGTTCAGGCTTTGGCCAGGCAGTTGGTTAGACTGGATCTTTCGGAGCCCAGCCGGGTTCTAGCTTGTGTGGTTTCTCGGTCTTCTCTATTTGACCGCATCAGGGAGCGTCAGTTCGACGACCCTCATTTGCTTGTCCTTCAGGATAGAGTTCGGCGTGGTGATGCTCGAGATGTTACCATCGGGGATGATGGAGTTATGAGGATGCAGGGGCGTATCTGTGTGCCCAATGTAGATGATCTTCGAGAGCCGATTCTAGCAGAGGCCCATAGTTCGCGGTATTCCATCCATCCGGGTGCCGCGAAGATGTATCAGGACTTGAAACAACATTACTGGTGGAGGCGGATGAAGAGAGATATAGTTGATTATGTTTCTAGATGCCTCAACTGCCAGCAGGTGAAGTATGAACATCAGCGTCCGGGTGGATTGATGCAGCAGATTGAGATTCCAGAGTGGAAATGGGAGCGCATCACCATCGACTTTGTATCTGGGCTTCCACGGACTGTTAGGAAGTTTGATTCCATTTGGGTTATTGTGGATCGGCTGACCAAGTCCGCCCATTTCATACCGGTGAGTACTGCTTATTCATCGGAACGACTGGCGGAGATCTATATCAGGGAGATAGTTCGGCTGCATGGTATTCCAGTTTCCATCATTTCGGATAGAGGCACTCGGTTCACTTCACGGTTCTGGAGAGCCGTACAGCAGGAGTTAGGTACTCGGGTAGAGCTGAGCACAGCCTTTCACCCCCAGACTGATGGGCAGTCCGAACGCACTATTCATATTTTGGAGGATATGCTCCGTGCGTATGTGATTGAGTTTGGAGGTCCATGGGATCACTTCTTGCCACTGGCGGAGTTTGCTTATAACAACAGCTACCAGTCCAGTATTCAGATGGCTCCGTACGAGGCCCTATATGGTAGGAGGTGCAGGTCTCCCGTGGGTTGGTTTGAGCCGGGCGAGGCCAGGTTGCTAGGTACCGATATGGTTCGGGATGCTATGGACAAGGTCAAGGTGATTCAGGACAAACTTCGTGCAGCCCAGTCTAGACAGAAGAGTTATGCGGACAAGAAGGTTCGCGATGTGGCTTTTATGGTTGGCGAGCGGGTTCTACTTCGAGTCTCGCCCATGAAGGGTGTTATGAGGTTTGGAAAGAAAGGGAAGCCGAGTCCTAGATTTATTGGCCCTTTTGAGATTTTGAGGCGTGTTGGGGAGGTTGCTTATGAGTTGGCCTTACCTCCCAGCCTAGCCGGAGTTCACCCCGTATTTCATGTCTCCATGCTCCGGAGATACCATGGTGACCCGTCGCACGTGTTGGATCTCACATCTGTTCAGCTAGACAAGGATCTGTCTTATGTTGAGGAGCCAGTAGCCATTCTAGACAGGCAAGTCAGAAAGCTAAGGTCAAAGAACATCGCTTCGGTAAAGGTTCGGTGGCGGGGCCAGCCGGTCGAGGAGGCGACTTGGGAGACCGAGCAGGATATGCGCAGCCAGTACCCTCATCTTTTCACTACTCCGGTATGTTTTCTATGCTCGTTCGAGGACGAACGAATCTTTAAGTGTGGGAAGATGTAACGACCCGACCGGTCGTTTTAGAAAATTACGCCCCAATCCCTAATTTAACTGTTCCCCTAAGTTCATTTCTTCTATTGTGGTTTGCCGGGAGAGTCGGTTCTGAAAATTTGAGCATTTTGGGACACTTAGTCCCTAAATAAGAGCTTTGAAGCTAAAAAATGGCCCGTAGCCGGAACAGTGTTAAGACGATCTCGGAACGGAAATCCGATGTTTTCATTAGCCCCGTTAGGTGATTTCGGGGTTGGGAGCGCATTTGGAATGTATTTTGGAAGCCCGTAGCTCAATTAGGCTTGAAATGCCGAAGGTTGAAATTTTGGCGAATCCGAACGATAGGTGAGATTTTGATCCGGGGGTCGGAATGGAATTCCGACAATTTTCGTAGCTTCGTTATGTGATTTTGGATATGTCCGCAAATTTTCAGGTCATTCGGACGTCGTTTGGTCGGGTTTTAGATCGAATGTGCAATTCGGAAAGTTTTAAGAAATTTAGGCTTGAATTCGATGTGAATTATGGGTTTTGATGTTGTTAGACGTGTTTTGAGGATTTGAGCAAGTTCGAATAAGGTATTAAGATGTGTTGGTATGTTTGGATGAGGTCCCGGGGGCCTCGGAGTGTTTTCGGATGGTTAAACGGGAGAAATTGTGGAAAAATTTGCAGGTTGGAATCCTGCTTCTGTTGTTTCCGCTCCTGCGGAATTTTGGACGCAGGAGCGTGTCCGCAGAAGCGGACGAGATGCGCAGGAGCAACTTGTTACGCAGAAGCGGAAGCCATTCCGCTGAAGCGAGGTCGCTGGTGCGAGCCAGTGATCGCAGAAGCGGACGGGGAGAAAATGGGCATGTTCCGCAGAAGCGGACACTCGACCGCTTGGGCGAGACCGCAGAAGCGGTAAACAGTGCGCAGAGGCGGATGTTTCCGCGAATGCGGATGTTCCTTCGCAGAAGCGGGCCCGCTTAAGCGGCCCTTTGCTCGCAGAAGCGGAAATGGCCGGCTAGGCCTGGAACCGCCGAAGCGACCCTTTGGTCGCGGATACGGGTGCATAGGAGCGGAAAATATTCCGCAGAAGCGAAAATCGCTGTAAGTAAGTGTATCAGAAGTTAGAAAAATTTCAGAACATTTCACACATTTTGGGTCTCGGCTTTAGAGGCGATTTCGGCGATTTTGAAGAGAAATTCAAGGGAAATCATCAGGTAATCAACTATGGACTTAATCTATGATTAGTATTGGTAATATTATGCAATTATATCATGAAAATGGAGGAATTTGGGGTAATTTATGGAGGATTTAGCCCTAGGCTTGAACTCTAGGAAATCAAGGTTTTGAATGGCCAAATGGAGTCCGAATTTGGTAAAATTTATATGCTTAGACTCGTATTGAGACAAGGGTTCCGAATATACAACTTTCGTGATTTTTCGATAAGCGTACCGAAAGTCGGGTTTTGGCAACTTGTGGATTTTGGTGAATTTTGAGTTATTTTGATTGGGTAATGCCCAATTGGCCTATTTTGATGTGATTCTATTGATTTTTATCAGATACTACACTTGTGGAGGCCGATATTCGCGGCAAGAGGGTTGTCTCTTAGCGGTTTTGTACCGGAATCGAGGTAAGTGGCTTGTCTAACCTCGTGTGGGGGAACTTTCACCCCTAGGATATTATGTGATAGTTTAAATGCCTTGTACGCGAGGTGACGGGCGTGTACATGCGCTGGTTGTTGTAACACACACTTTACTTGAATTGTCCGATTAGTGATATTCCTGCTCTTAGCCGATAAAAGCGTTACCATTACCCGGTATTACTTAGAAAAACATGATTAGCTAGGATTCAACATGTTTAATTGCCTAGTTGATTTACTTGAACTCTTGATAAATTGTTGGCACTAGTTTCGGTGAAGTTGTAATTTAACATATTATATTCTCTCTGTGTGTTTTCTTTATTTGATGTGTTGGTGGACTGCGGGTTCAATTCCCGGAGATCCCAGGGCTGTGGGTTCGATTCCCAGAGACCCGGAGTGATATTGTTTGTGGACTGCGGGTTCGATTCCCGGAGGTCCTGAGTTATTGAGATATGGACGGCGGGTTCGATTCCCGGAGATCCTGCGCTATTGATATATTATTGAGATGCGGATGTGGGTTCGATTCCCGGAGATCCTGAGTTATTGAGATATTATTGAGACATGGTCTGCGGGTTCGATTCCCGGAGACCTAGAGGTACTGAGAATGGGACTGTGGGTTCAATTCCCACAAATCCTGGATTCGTTTATTTGAGTTGGTTATTTGTTATTAGCTTGATTGTAGACAATTTCAGTAAACATCGTAATGTTGTTATTTCGGAAATTATTGTTATTATCTGTTAAACTGTTTATTTTGTTATCATCATATTATTATTGTTTCTCAGTAGGGCCCTGACCTTCCTCGTCACTACTCCATCGAGGTTAGTCTTGGCACTTACTGAGTACCGCCGTGGTGTACTCATGCTACTCTTCTGCACACTTTTGTTGTGCAGATCCAGGTACATCAGAGCAGGCTCGTACTAGGTGATTCTGCAGCTTTCTGGGAGACTTCGAGGTATGATCTGCTACGTCCGCGGATCCGGAGGCTTCCCTTCTATTCTAGTATTACTAGTGACATTTTTCTTCATTTCGTTGTTAGATACTCTTTACACATAGAGCCACAGTTGTATTTCCCTTTTAGTCCGTGTTACCGTGGGGTTCCGGATCTTGGTAGTGTTTATTTATTGTGTGACGGATGTATGTGCCAAGTGGCACGGATTACATATCTTTTATGTTATTTTCCGCTGTTTCTTATTTAAGTAATTATAATTTATAGATTCCGCAACGTGTTAGGCTTACCTAGTCGTGGGGACTGGGTGCCATCACGACATGTTCACAATTGGTGAACTAGGGTCGTGACATACAGTTCCTATGCAACTCTGCATAATATATCTTGCTGCTTCATCCTTTTTTATGTTATTATTTCTTATTGCAAAGCTCATTTGTATTGCCCATTCTTCTATGATTCTTTTTGTATCATTATTATATGTACAATCTAAGTTTAATATAACTCCCTTAGATGATATTTCATCTAAATGTATTTGGTGCGGACTTCTAAATTTCCATAGTATTTTTTCTCTATCTTTATTTAATCTTGTGTTTGGATATTTGTATCTTCGTTTTTCTTTTCCTGTACTTTCTTTACTGTTATCATATTCGCTTCTTCTTTCTTTGAATCTGAACCTTGTTGGTTCTGGTAGATCTTCTTCTTCTATTTTCATATTCACTTGTTCTGTTTCTGATTCTGATGATTGATTGGATTCTTCTTCAGAATCTTCTTCAGATTTTTCTGATTGTTCTTTTTCCATCATATTTACCTTTGCTTCTTTTGTGGGATCTATAGGATCTAGATCGTCTGGGTCTAATTCATCTTCTTGGTTATAAGTGTCTTTTAAAATAAAAGTTTCTTGTTCTATTTCTTTCTTTTGTTTGTCTATTAATTTGTTTATTTCTTCTTGCATATTTGTCATTTTCTCCTTTGTTTCTCTTATTTCTCTGAGTATAATTGCTAAAGTATCTTCTTTGGAAACTGAAGTTTCTGGTTCTTCTATAATATTCGTTATTGTAGGTACTGCGGGTATATTTGGTGTTATAATTTCTTTTTGTCTTCTTTCAATCTCTTGTCTTTTGAGTAATATCTTTTTTCTTTCTTGTGCCGTTCTGGCTTTTGCTAATAATGGAAAATCTGGGTGATCTGTGATATTCATATATTCTTTTGGAATAATTTTGTTTTCTATATTATCTAATTGTATAGACATTTTTGAAGTTTGTCTGTAGATTTTTTTATTTATATCTTCTTCATCCGAGCTTGATGACTCGTATGTTTTGAACATGAATATTTGTTCTTTCTTTTTTGTTTCTTTATGTAAAACTCTTGAAATAGTAACAATTCCTGGGTACTTTGGTCTTTCTGATGTTTCTTCTTTTTCTATTTCTTTTTCTGCTCTTTTTCTTAATCTTGATATTTCTTGCGATATTTTTTCTAATTTTTGATCTTGTTCTGATAGTATCTGTTTGAGTTTTTGTATATCTATTTTCTGTTCAAATAACTTGACATCTATTGTTTTTTTCATATCTGCCAATAGATTTATTCTATATTCGAAATCCATTTCTGCTATATATTTTTCTTTATCAGATAATTTTTCTTTTTCTTCTTCTGATATATTTTTTTTTTGTAATATGTTTCGAGTAGTAGTAGGTAAATTTACTAAATGATCCATAATTTGTTTATTTGTCCAATTTATCTGTTTGTGTTCTCCAAAACCTCCTTCTCCTGCAACTATATATGGTACGAATCTAGCATAATCCGGGCCTAAGTCTATGTATGATGAAGATGGTAATATATTTTTAGAGATATTATAACTTTGTTCGTCTAAGTGTAGTCTTTTAAAATCTGTCATTATATACCTACGCTCTGATGGGAAGATATATAAAATGCGGAAATTAGATGCGGAAAGTATAACAACAGAATTTAAATACAAGAACTTAAAGCTAAAGTTTAAAACAATATTTTAAAAACTCTCTCTCTTTATCTTATAAAGGTGACTTGTTTTAAACAATCATATATTCGGATACAAAATCTATATATATTTAAAGATATTGACCATGTATTAAAGATTTTAATCTTCACAACATGACTTAGTAATCTCGGCACTATTCCTAACAACGCCTTCACACGGCTAACAGGATTACGGCCAATTACAGCAGGCTTCTCTTGGATTAACAAAAATTTAAAACATGGTAATAGCTAGAAATATTTATAGAGTATCTAAATACATGATACAATTTAAAACTAAATCATATTTACAAGATAAAAAGAGATATTGAAAATTTAGCTACTCATAGGCATAATAAAAACACACATATTTTATTAAGCATAAAAACTTACTAGATTACACGATGTTGTTGGTGCTCAACTTGCTTACACACTTAAGAACTTAAAACTAGAGAGATTTTTAGAGAGAAGAATGGAGAGGTCGATGCCTCCGACTAAACTACTAAGGCTCCTTATATAATGGAGCTTACAAGGACTTGATTGCAAATTAAAAACTTATATTTACATCCTATGGGCCTCTATTATTGTTGCAGGGACCTTTGTCTCTATTATTGCTGCCTCTTTTTCTTCCGTTCTTATCTTCTCTATTATTGCTGCCACTCCTTTTACTTTTGACTTTATATCCTTTTCTCTTTATCTTGTTGTCGGGGAATCTTCTTTTGTTTCTTGTCTTTTTGCTACCGACTCTTTTCTGTGCTATTCATCTTCTTCTTCGTGTATCTCTTCTGCTTCTTCAACTCTTCTTTTTCTTTGTTTGAAAAATATATTTTCCATTTCTTCATTATTTTCTAGATTAACATCACATTTGGGTATATCTTGTATTTCACAGTGTGGACATATATGTTTGATGTTTTTCTTTGTAATTTTATATCTATTCATTAAATCACATAATATTATCCCTGTTTCTTTTGATATCAATGGATATGTTAGATCTGCAGTTGAATTTTTATCTTTGTATACTGGATTCAGTATATCACACATCCAGTCTTCTATCTGTTCTTCTATTCTGTCTTGTTGTCTAGTATTTTTGGTAGATGAATATATCATTGTATTTTTTCTGTTGAGGTAAATCCACTTATCTCTGTTATAAGTCTGTAGTTCTTCAAATATAACTTTTAATCCGTAAGCTCTTTTTTCCTTGACTATATAGTTTACTTCTTGAATAGTACATAAGTCTTGTACTCTGTTTTCATATTCCAATATTTTTGACGTCAATCCTATTTTGATTAGTTGTATCTTTGGCAATATATTTCTCTGTTGTTGTGTTACTTCTGCCATTGCTGTGTAAAATCTTACATACATGAATCTTGTTTTTGTAGCTATCTGGAATTTATTAACTGCTTCCATTATTTCTGTTCCCAAGCATTCTACTTCTGCTGGTGAAGTAATGTATATTGAGTGTAATAGTCCATATTTGAATGCCTTTGTCACTAATCTTTTCTCTGTATTTGGCAATGCCACTAATTTGTTTATCTTTTCTGCTGAATTTATTCGGAAATCTTCATTATCTGTGCTTTGATTCAGGTAGTTGATCATAGCTGTTGCATTTTGTAAGTATTTGTCTGCTATTTCCATTCTTTCGAACTTCTGTTTTTCTACTTTTGTCCATTTTCCTTTTACTTCTCCTTGTTGTCCTTGTTGAGCTTGTTGAGCTAGTATATCTTTATATTTTATTTTTTCTATTTTTGCTTCAATAACCTTTTCTTTTCCTTTTGAGTTTTTTCTTGATGACTCTTGCTCTGTATCTTTCTCTTGCTTTATCTGCTTTTCTTTTACTTGCTGTAATTCTTCTTTCATCTGTTTATTTTCCATTTTGATTTCTTCCATTGTCAGTGCCAATTTGTTGATTGCTGCTAAGATTTCTTCCATCTCTTGTTAAATAATCTGCAAGACAATTCTTTTTAGTTTCTATATATTCAATCTTGAAATCAAATTTTGCTATTTCAGATAGTATACTTACTATGTTTCTCGTTTGTATTTTATCTTTTATATTCCTATTTTTTATCCATTGATAGGATACTAAATTATCTGTTCTAATAATTATTTCTCCTTCCGAAATATATAATTCGTATGCTTTTAATGCATAATATATTGCTAATAATTCTTTTCTATTTATTTCCCATTTTTCATGTTGTTCTTTCCATGTTCCTGAATGATATCTACATATAGTTTCTTCTTTTGTTTTTTGACATTTAAATTTTAGTATGCTTGCATATGCTTCTTTACTTGCGTCTGATTCTATAATCCATATGTATCTGGTTGCTTTGTTTGGGTACCTTTGTGGTTTTATATTTTTTATACAGTAATCTATTATTTCTTTTACATCTTTTGTATCTTTTTCTGACCATTGCCATATCTGTTCATCTTTTGTTCTAAGTTTATTTTGTATTCTTCTTATTTTTGTGGCTAGATTTGGTACAAAGCTTCTGATTTGGTTTAATAATCCCAGTAATGCTTGTAGGTCTCTTTTGTTATTGCAGTTAGATTTTTGTTCTATCATTTTCTTTACTATATGTTCTTGTATTTCTACTCCATGCATATCTATTTTCATTCCTAAAAATTCTATTCTTTCTTTTAGCAATTCTGTTTTCTTTTTGCTAATAGCTAATCCTGCTTCTATCACTATTTTTTTAAATATTTTTATATGTTTAATATGGTCTTCTATATTTTTTGAGAATATTAATATATCATCTATGTATACTACTATGAATTCGTAGTATTTTCGAAATATTGAATCCATATATTGTTGATAAATACTTGGGCTATTTTTGTATCCAAATGGAAGTACGTTCCATTCATAATATCCATTTGTGGTACTAAATGCTGTATATTTCTTACTTTTTTCTTCTAGTTTTATATGGTAAAACCCTGATTTACAATCAAATTTGCAAAAGTATTTTGCTTGTATAGCTCTTTGTATTAATATGTCTTTATTTGGTATAGGGTATTTTGTAGTAGTAGTTTTCTTATTTAGATCTGTATAATCTACAACTCCGGTCGTTTTAGAAAATTACGCCCCAATCCCTAATTTAACTGTTCCCCTAAGTTCATTTCCGCTATTGTGGGTTGCCGGGAGAGTCGGTTCCGAAAATTTGAGCATTTTGGGACACTTAGTCCCTAAATAAGAGCTTTGAAACTAGAAAACGGTCCGTAGCCGGAACAGTGTTAAGACGATCTCGGAACGGAAATCCGATGGTTCCATTAGCTCCGTTAGGTGATTTCGGGGTTAGGAGCGCGTTCGGAATGTATTTTAGAGGTCCGTAGCTCAATTAGGCTTGAAATGCCGAAGGTTGAAATTTTGGCGAATCCGAACGATAGGTGAGATTTTGATCCGGGGGTCGGAATGGAATTCGGACAATTTCTGTAGCTTCGTTATGTGATTTTGGATATGTCCGCAAATTTTCAGGTCATTCGGACGTCGTTTGGTCGGGTTTTAGATCGAATGTGCAATTCGGAAAGTTTTAAGAAATTTAGGCTTGAATTCGATGTGAATTATGGGTTTTGATGTTGTTAGACGTGTTTTGAGGATTTGAGCAAGTTCGAATAAGGTATTAAGATGTGTTGGTATGTTTGGATGAGGTCCCGGGGGCCTCGGGGTGATTTCGGAGGGTTAAACGGGAGAAATTGTGGAAGAATTGCAGGTTGGGATCCTGCTTCTGTTGTTTCCGCTCCTGCGGAATTTTGGGCGCAGGAGCGTGTACGCATTAGCGGACGAGATTCGCAGGAGCGGCTGTTTCCGCAGAAGCGGAAGCCAATCCGCTGAAGCGGGGTCGCTGGTGCGAGCCAGTGATCGCAGAAGCGGACGGGGAGAAATGGACATGGTCCGCAGAAGCGGACATCTTACCGTTTGGGCGAGACCGCAGAAGCGGTCAATTATGCGCAGAGGCGGATGTGTCCGCAGAAGCGGAAGCTTCTTCGCAGAAGCGGATCCGCTTAAGCGGCCCTCTTGTTCGCAGAAGCGGAAATGGCCGGCCAGGCCTGGAACCGCTGAAGCGACCCTTTGGTCGCGGATACGGACGCGTAGAAGCGGAAAATGTTCCGCAGAAGCGAAAATCGCTGTAAGTAAGTGTATCAGAAGTTAGAAAAATTTCAGAACATTTCACACATTTTGGGTCTCGGCTTTAGAGGCGATTTGGGTGATTTTGAAGAGAAATTCAAGGAAAATCATCAGGTAATCAACTATGGACTTAATCTATGATTAGTATTGGTAATATTATGCAATTTGTCACGACCCCAAATCCGGTCGTGATGGCGCCCAACACATTGCTAAGCCAGCCTGACCAATCCATATCAACCACGGAGCAAGAAGCTCTCTTTAACCCATTTAAGCAAATTAATTCAAGAAATAACAACGATATATGTAACGAAAATGGGGAACCAAGTCCCATAATACATCAACTCCCATAGACCAAGGGTCAAGAGTCATGAGCCTCTACTGAACATGAGTATATAAAGGTTTACAAGAATACCAAATGCGGAAAGAAATGTCAATACAAAATCAAAAGACAGTAGGAAGGAATATCGGGTCCAGCGGACTCTGCAGCTACCTCGTATATCCCACAAACGTCGCCTCGCACAGCTACTGGATCACTGCTGAGAGGTACCTGGATCTGCACACAAGGTGTAGGGAGTAAAATGAGTACTGCCAGACTCAGTGGTAATAAACAAGGGTAAGACAGCGCAGATAAGAAATCCGCAATAAAGCACTATGCAAAGCTATAATCAGCTACCCTGTCATAGAATCAATCTTCACTGTACCTGTTCCAACAATTACCAATAAATAGCATAACAGCTAGCGGATGTAGCTAAATGCAATGCAATGCATGATATGACCGCTACGGCGTGTAGCCCGACTCCAATTTTGGGTACCCGTGCTCACTGTGGGGGTTCAGACTCCGGAGGGGCTCCTACAGCCCAAGCACATCTCATAGAGATATCCTTGCGGCGTGCAGTCCGATCCAACATATATCTCGCTGCGGCGCGCAGCCCGATCCACTACTAGTCAGCTAATATGCAGATACAACCTCGCAGGCTCAAAAATAGTTTTTGAAAACTCTTTTATCATTTTTCAGTTGGAAAACAGTAATATCAAGTTCCAGAGATTGGAATTGGCATAATAACAAAAATAGTTGCGGACTAGTAGTAAACTAGCATGTCTATATGATAAGACAATGATAACGATCCTCGCGGGATCCAATAACCGGCTCACGGCCCACATGTATACTCAAACGCCCAAGAAGGGGGTTCCTCGGCTCAAGAGTGGCCATTATCACAATATATATATATATACTCAACCGTCCAAGAAGGAGGTTCAACGGCTCGAGAATAGCCAATAATACAGTATCAACAGGTCGGACTAATATATAGTCTCCAGTTCATGATCGACCCCGCACTCTCGAGAGTGTGCGTGTCTCGCCGCTATACAGCGTCACAAAGTGGTATACCGGGGTTTCGAACCCGCTGGTCATCACCCACATCTATTACTCACCTCTAGCCGGTCGTAGAATCGCCCGCGATGCCTTTTCCTTTGATATTAGCTCCCTCGCGCGTGGAATCTAGTCGAACCACAATAATTACATCAAATACGGGTCAAATAATCATAACCCACTTCAATTTACATGAAATTAGTATAATTACACTAAGTTGGTAAAACCCGACCCCGGGCCCCACTGCTCGGAAAATTCCGAAATTAGTACCAACGCGATCCTTATCTCGCCACGAGTCCGTGCATATAAAATTTATCGAAATCGGAGTTCAAACGACCTCCCAAATCCAAAAATCCCGTTTTTAATACTTAGGCCACATTTCTTCAAGATTTCAACCCAATTTCATGAAGATTGATGTTAATACTACCATAAATTGATGTTTTTGAGTCAAGAATCTTACCTCCGACGAATACCCGATGACTTCTCAGGTGATTTCCTCGAGTTTTCTTCTCTCTAGGGCTCAAATGTGTGTTTTGGGGGTGTAAACCCGTAACTCTCTGTTTCTGGACTTAAATTCACTGCCAGAACTGATCCTTCTACGCGATCGCGATCTTCATCACGCGATCGCGATGCTCAAAATCTCGGCCTCACGCGATCGCGATATCCTTCACGCGATCGCGATGCACAGTCACCTTGCTTCACGCGATCGCGTCCTTCATTCCTGCGATCGCGTAGCACCTTTCCCCTGGACCCATTTCTCCTGGACCCATTTCTTCTTCTACGCGATCGCGATTAACACCCGTTTAATTCTACGCGATCGCGACTGTTTACCCTGCGATCGCGATGCCTTAGCCCCCAGCTCTATGCGATAGCATGCCCATCCCCGCGATCGCGGAGAGCAAATGTCTGCTGCGTTTATGACAGCAGCCAGCTTTTCTCTTTTCTTCCAAAAATGGTCCGTTTGGACCCCGGATTCATCCCGAGACCCCCGGGACCCCAACGAAAACCACCAACATACTCCAAAACATGATACGAACTTGTTCCGATCATAAAAACATCATACTAAACATCAAAATCACCAATTAACCACGGATTCAAGCCTAAGTTTCTTCAAAACTTTCAAAACTAACATTCAATCCAAAACCCGATCAAACGATGTCCGAATGACCTGAAAATTTGCGGACACATCCAAAATCACATAACGAAGCTACAGAAATTGTCGGAATTCCATTCCGACCCCCGGATCAAAATATCACCTACCATCCGGTTTTCGCCAAAATTCAACATTCGCCAATTCAAGCTTAAAACTACACCGGACCTCCGAATTCAATTCCGATCGCTCCCCTAAGTCACAAATCACCTTCCGGAACTAACCGAATCATCAGAATCCGATTACGAGCCCTCTAGCTAAATAGTCAACTCCGGGTTGACTTTCCTTACTCAAGTTTCCTTCACAAAGGCTATATGCCTCATTTCCAATCCCAATCACTCCTAACTCACCCGATAGACTCTAACACCGATATAAAATCATAAAACATGTATTTACAAAATAACGGGGTGGTAATTCCCGTGACGACGGGCCGGGTCGTCACATTCTCCCCAACTTAAACAAACGCTCGTCCTCGAGCGGACTCAGAGTTGTACCAGAAACAACCCAATAGCTGAATGACCTTACCAAGCATACATTCGGGCGATCATACGTCACCCTATCTCATACAAGTCCGAAAACACCATATAGTCAAAATTTCACAGACCATCTGAACCATAAATCACATTGTACTTTCCGAAATCATATGCCAAATGCAAATCCCATGCCTATACTCAGGATACACTCGAATCCACTGCAATAACCCATATTCACTACTCCGGGTGAGATCATATGATGTATTGACAACCCCATCACTCGAGACGATAGTCTCTAATCACAACAACTGGCCACAATAACCAAATACTAGCTGAAAACCTCTTTCATTAGATAGAGTCTTATTCCAACACCTCCATATCCCGCCCACGGCAGCTGAAGCACGCGATATACTGAACCCATCTCTCGGGTTAACCATTGGTGAATCTATTTCCCTTTTTAAAACTCATACCACGATAGGTTTCGGAGCCAAACCTCGATTTTTACCTTTCTAACAAGCTAAGATCCAATATGCTCGTATTCATTAATGACTCCAACGGTTATTTCGATTCTAACACACCGCACTGGTGATATGACACCTCAACACCGGCCTAAGCCACGACGAGCACAACATAGGCTCCAATAAGAACGATCTGAACACGCTCGAATCATGGCAACCGGCTCACACACAAGAGCTATAATTCAAATTCCTCAATACCATCATAACACATAACTGAAATCTTGTCTCACATCATAGAATTAGAGTACCTGAATCCTCCTCGAAAGGTCATAACATCACGTGGCTTTGCCACAATTCATCATTCTATCCAAACACCAGTTCTCATGAAGCACCTCAAGTTACCAAGCTCAAATGGTCAGCCACACGCATATCTATGTCTGGACTCAAGCAATCAATCACACTTGCGGTAATACAATGATATTCGCTACCAAATCCTGAAAGGACACAACCGATGTGCTATTCCCCGAGCGATGCCTAATACGGACTATTCCTCAGAAGCTAGGAAGTACTTGTATACACGGTAACATACCACTAACTACATTTTCACAATATTCCGTTGCGGCGTGCAACCCGTTCCAACAACATACATGTGGCGCCGAGCCACCCGATCCAGATACCATACATGTGGCGGCGTGCCACCCGACCCAAATACTATACCTGTGGCGGCGTGCCACCCGATCCACGAATACACCTAGCAAAGGGAATGCACATCGAGACAAGTCGCTCATTGCAACAACATATACATAGCCTCAAGCTCGGCCATCTGCATTGCACCCGTCAAAGTTCCCCAATACTGGAACTGAATCAATGGTAGATACTTCTACACTAACATCCGCCACTAAGGTCCAACTGACAAAGCAATGCCTACCAGCCGTCCGCTGGTCCTGGGTACAACTACTCTGTTGGAGCATACTCTGATGCTCTCTGCTACGCAATTTGTGCCATTTTCCGACATAGCCCATATCACATTAGTCTAGACGACCTGGCTTATGTCAACCTGTCTGAAATAAGGTATCATAACCCAAATTCATCATATCAAGCTAAGAGCTAAACGGTGCTAATACACACGATATACAACCATTGCATAGGCGGATTACGAGAACTTCTAGTCTCCAACACATACATAACACAGGAATCACTATGCCTGATTCCGTACTTCACCGTGCGATTACATAACGCACCTCAAGCGTCCATTCATCCCAAGAAAGCCATTCATAAATTTCACTATGTCATCAACGACTCAATTATTACAGTCGATCCCACAAGAGAATACCACCATACCACTGGATATCATCAGTTTACATTACCTTGTCCTTTTTGGATCATATTCCCTGCCAAGTTAATAGAATAGCAGTACCGTTTTCTTAAATCATCAGAAAGATCGATTCTTAATTCATCTGCAGCTGTTCGCGCCGCTCAATAATTTTATTGACTTCCCATATATTATGAACTGTTCTCAAAACCTAGAATATACCATTATCAATTTTCCATAACACATCGCGTATACCATACTAAAATAACATGGAAATTCTTATCCCTTTCCTACGCCGCAAACATCGACGCAATCAACTAGTCAAGGACTTTTATGATCTCATATAGAGAAAACTCATTACACATTCCAAGCTTTGCATACCAACAGGAAATACACTCATTTTTCAAACCACATTAAAACACATCATAAACTCTTTCTCCCAATCACATTGCATAAGTTAAACTGCCAGGACTGAGTCCTTATACCCATATTATACTCATATCGGGTTACACGACCGCCAACACTCAAAAGCTTTATTGCACAATATCTGCAAGACTCCTTACTTCAACCACATACCAGGAATTAGTCGTATTCTTTATATACCATTCTGTTTGTTAACAAGTTGTTCCATTTACCAAGTTTCCTTTCTGATTCATCTCTAATTTCATATCAGTCTTTACCGTAGTACGACAATGCCTCAACCCTTTTTACCACACAAGACTCGTACGCAAGACCACACGGTCTAAGACCCATAGGCCACTGAATACTCTCTCAATGTTTCCCAAAAGTACCACATGCTACCACACTTTATTTTGATGAACTTCCTGCGATTTTTAAATTGTTATCATTACTTCCCAATGCAGATACGTAGAATCCCATCATTCATATGATATAACATAAGCTTTGATCTTTTCCAACAAAACCGCCATCTTTAGCCACATACACAATCTTAAGGCACCTGACTGTTACAAGCAAAATCTTGAACATTGCAAACCATTCTTGGGCGTCATTCACCCTTATTCAGTTATAATTCAGCTGTCTTATTGAACAGAACCACTCGTGCCTTGTTAGAATTCTGACATCGCAGAACATGATTACTTACAGATACAATGAGCCATCTTTCCTTTCTATACACCGAACATTCTATACCAACAATAGTTCAAAACATCCTAGTATTTCTTCACATCTACGATGCACCATAAACTTTATCAGAATTTTCCCAACATACTTAGAGATAGAATCACATAGCACACAATAGTGCAATTAGTTAATCAATAGCAACCTCCCCAACTTAGCTCGGAGCCATACATCAAAGCACTTTTAGCCACTCATAGCCTTCTTACTCCAATGATACCGCAAAGTTCTAGTTAGATTGAACTCAAGTCATTTGCAAGCTTCGGCGAAGATTCGAATCATCAGAAATATTAACTCTTTTGCAATTCTTGCATTCATTCACACACAACAGTTACGCCCACTCTTTAGGTGACAATCTTTCTAAGTCCCAAATTTTCCAAAAATTTCGACAGAGTTTCCTTTGCAAATTGGCCTATCCACCTGCCAGAGAATCACCAAAACCACCCTAGCAATACACCCACAACTCAATAAGATATCACAATGTATTTCAACAACATTAAATCTCAATACTATACGAATCATATTATCACAATTTATACTTGAACCTGCGTTGTACCTGCTCGAATCATAACACATATCAAATACCTTTCAATTACACATGAGGATCAACCCTCCTACTTCTTCTCAATTTGGCATTTCATCACAACACCTTCCACGAGGATACCCATAGCAAAATCACTTTAGTCTTCCTGAGTTTAAACTCGTTCCACTACACCTAAGGCACTTTACCCTCCAATTACGAGATATGATAATTATTCACCATGCCCATAGCTCGGGGCTACACAACAAATTAGATAAGAGTCGAACAATTAACAACTCATCCATTAGTAAGCCTCCCTAATATTCTACAGATCGGCACAAGGCCCCAAACACGGCTACTAGCCCAAATACATCGATATAAGCCAGTCTCAGTCATTATACACAGTAATCTATCAATCGGGGAGGATCAAGTCCAAATCCCCAGTCATAATACCACTACACTCGTCACATGACGCGTGTTCCATCTCAGGACAGCACTGTATAGTGCAAATAATACAGGGTTTCAAACCCTCAGTACATTATCTATTGCCACCACTCACAAAATCAGCACCTCAATGCTCAAGTCATAAACAAGGTCCAGCCTCAAGTCATCCCGACCGGCCCAACATGAACTCACAGAGATTATATCTCGCCCCTCACTCGGGGAAATCACAAGCCATAAGGCAATTATATTACTGAGCGCTCGATGCGTACACAGACGTGTGGAAGGAATTTCAAAAATTATATCTCAAGCCGAATCAAGTACGCACGATAAGAATTCCAAGAAATGTGAAGTGTTTCCTAAAGGTTCGCAGCCTCCCGAGGATAAGTACAGGCGTCCCCGTACCGATCCACAAGACTCTACTAACCGGCTCAAGACTCATGAGGCCTAGTAAATCTAGGCTCTGATACCAACTTGTCACGACCCCAAATCCGGTCGTGATGGCGCCCAGCACATTGCTAAGCCAGCCTGACCAATCCATATCAACCACGGAGCTAGAAGCTCTCTTTAACCCATTTAAGCAAATTAATTCAAGAAATAACAGCGATATATGTAACGAAAACGGGGAACCAAGTCCCATAATACATCAACTCCCATAGACCAAGGGTCAAGAGTCATGAGCCTCTACTGAACATGAGTATATAAAGGTTTACAAGAATACCAAATGCGGAAAGAAATGTCAATACAAAATCAAAAGACAGTAGGAAGGAATATCGGGTCCAGCGGACTCTGCAGCTACCTCGTATATCCCACAGATGTCGCCTCGCACAGCTACTGGATCACTGCTGAGAGGTACCCGGATCTGCACACAAGGTGCAGGGAGTAAAATGAGTACTGCCAGACTCAGTGGTAATAAACAAGGGTAAGACAGCGCAGATAAGAAATCCGCAATAAAGCACTATGTAAAGCTATAATCATCTACCCTGTCATAGAATCAATCTTCACTGTACCTGTTCCAACAATTATCGGATAAATAGCATAACAGCTAGCAGATGTAGCTAAATGCAATGCAATGCATGATATGACCGCTATGGCGTGTAGCCCGACTCCAATTTTGGGTACCCGTGCTCACTGTGGGGGTTCAGACTCCGGAGGGGCTCCTACAGCCCAAGCATATCTCATAGAGATATTCCTGCGGCGTGCAGTCCGATCCAACATATATCTCGCTGCGGCGCGCAGCCCGATCCACTACTAGTCAGCTAATATGCAGATACAGCCTCGCAAGCTCAAAAATAGTTTTTGAAAACTCTTTTATCATTTTTCAGTTGGAAAACAGTAATGTCAAGTTCCAGAGATTGGAATTGGCATAATAACAAAAATAGCTGCGGACTAGTAGTAAACTAGCATGTCTATATGATAAGACAATGATAACGATCCTCGCGGGATCCAATAACTGGCTCACGGCCCACATGTATACTCAACCGCCCAAGAAGGGGGTTCCTCGGCTCAAGAGTGGCCATTATCACAATATATAATATGCAACCGCCCAAGAAGGGGGTTCAACGGCTCGAGAATAGCCAATAATACAGTATCAACAGGTTGGACTAATATATAGTCTCGAGTTCATGATCGACCCCGCACTCTCAAGAGTGTGCGTGTCTCGCCGCTATACAGCGTCACAAAGTGGTATACCGGGGTTTCGAACCCACTGGTCATCACCCACATCTATTACTCACCTCTAGCCGGTCGTAGAATCGCCCGCGATGCCTTTTCCTTTGAATTTAGCTCCCTCGCGCGTGGAATCTAGTCGAACCACAATAATTACATCAAATACGGGTCAAATAATCATAACCCACTTCAATTTACATGAAATTAGTATAATTACACTAAGTTGGTAAAACCCGACCCCGGGCCCCACTGCTCGGAAAATTCCGAAATTAGTACCAACGCGATCCTTATCTCACCACGAGTCCGTGCATATAAAATTTATCGAAATCGGAGTTCAAACGACCTCCCAAATCCAAAAATCCCGTTTTTAATACTTAGGCCACATTTCTTCAAGATTTCAACCCAATTTCATGAAGATTGATGTTAATACTACCATAAATTGATGTTTTTGAGTCAAGAATCTTACCTCCGACGAATACCCGATGACTTCTCAGGTGATTTCCTCGAGTTTTCTTCTCTCTAGGGCTCAAATGTGTGTTTTGGGGGTGTAAACCCGTAACTCTCTGTTTCTGGACTTAAATTCACTGCCAGAACTGATCCTTCTACGCGATCGCGATCTTCATCACGCGATCGCGATGCTCAAAATCTCGGCCTCACGCGATCGCGATATCCTTCACGCGATCGCTATGCACAGTCACCTTGCTTCACGCGATCGCGTCCTTCATTCCTGCAATCGCGTAGCACCTTTCCCCTGGACCCATTTCTTCTTCTACGCGATCGCGTAGATTGGCCTGCGATCGCGATTAACACCCGTTTAATTCTACGCGATCGCGACCGTTTACCCTGCGATCGCGATGCCTTAGCCCCCAGCTCTACGCGATCGCATCCACCTCCCCGCGATCGCGGAGAGCAAATGTCTGCTGCGTTTATGACAGCAGCCAGCTTTTCTCTTTTCTTCCAAAAATGGTCCGTTTGGACCCCGGATTCATCCCGAGACCCCCGGGACCCCAACGAAAACCACCAACATACTCCAAAACATGATACGAACTTGTTCCAATCATAAAAACATTATACTAAACATCAAAATCACCAATTAACCACGGATTCAAGCCTAAGTTTCTTCAAAACTTTCAAAACTAACATTCAATCCAAAACCCGATCAAACGATGTCCGAATGACCTGAAATTTTGCGGACACATCCAAAATCACATAACGAAGCTACAGAAATTGTCGGAATTCCATTCCGACCCCCGGATCAGAATATCACCTACCATCCGGTTTTCGCCAAAATTCAACATTCGCCAATTCAAGCTTAAAACTACACCGGACCTCCGAATTCAATTCCGATCGCTCCCCTAAGTCACAAATCACCTTCCGGAACTAACCGAATCATCAGAATCCGATTCCGAGCCCTCTAGCTAAATAGTCAACTCCGGGTTGACTTTCCTTACTCAAGTTTCCTTCACAAAGGCTATATGCCTCATTTCCAATCCCAATCACTCCTAACTCACCCGATAGACTCTAACACCGATATAAAATCATAAAACATGTATTTAAAAAATAACGAGGTGGTAATTCCCGTGACGGCGGGCCGGGTCGTCACACAATTATATCATGAAAATGGAGGAATTTGGGGTAACTTATGGAGGATTTAGCCCTAGGCTTGAACTCTAGGAAATCAAGGTTTTGAATGGCCAAATGGAGTCCGAATTTGGTAAAATTTATATGCTTAGACTCGTATTGAGACAAGGGTTCCGAATATACAACTTTCGTGATTTTTCGATAAGCGTACCGAAAGTCGGGTTTTGGCAACTTGTGGATTTTGGTGAATTTTGAGTTATTTTGATTGGGAAATGCCCAATTGGCCTATTTTGATGTGATTCTATTGATTTTTATCAGGATACTACACTTGTGGAGGCCGACATTCGCGGCAAGAGGGTTATTTCTTAGCGGTTTTGTACCGGAATTGAGGTAAGTGGCTTGTCTAACCTCGTGTGGGAAAACTTTCACCCCTAGAATATTATGTGATAGTTTAAATGCCTTGTACGCGAGGTGACGGGCGTGTACATGCGCTGGTTGTTGTAACACACACTTTACTTGAATTGTCCGATTAGTGATATTCCTGCTCTTAGCTGATAAAAGCGTTACCATTATCCGGTATTAGTTAGAAAAGCATGATTAGCTAGGATTCAACATGTTTAATTGCCTAGTTGATTTACTTGCACTTCTTGATAAATTGTTGGCACTAGTTTCGGTGAAGTTGTAATTTAACATATTATATTCTCTCTGTGTGTTTTCTTTATTTGATGTGTTGGTGGACTGCGGGTTCAATTCCCGGAGATCCCAGGGCTGTGGGTTCGATTCCCAGAGACCCGGAGTGATATTGTTTATGGACTGCGGGTTCGATTCCCGGAGATCCTGAGCTATTGATATATTATTGAGATGTGGACTGCGGGTTCGATTCCCGGAGATCCTGATTTATTGAGATATGGGCAGCGAGTTCATGACTTATTGGTAGGGACTGCAGGTTCGATTCCCGGAGATCCCGAGTTATTGAGATATTATTGAGACATGGGCTGCGGGTTCGATTCCCGGAGACCCAGAGGTACTGAGAATGGGACTGTGGGTTCAATTCCCACAGATCCCGGATTTGTTTATTTGAGTTGGTTATTTGTTGTTAGCTTAATCGTAGACAGTTGCAGTAATTATCATAATGTTGTTATTTCGGAAATTATTATCATATAAACTGCTTATTGTTGTTATTATCATTATATTATTTTTCTCTCAGTAGGGCCCTGACCTTCCTCGTCACTACTCCATCGAGGTTAGGCTTGGCACTTACCGAGTACCGCCGTGGTGTACTCATGCTACTCTTCTGCACACTTTTGTTGTGCAGATCCAGGTACATCAGAGCAGGCTCGTACTAGGTGATTCTGCAGCTTTCTGGGAGACTTCGAGGTATGATCTGCTACGTCCGCGGATCCGGAGGCTTCCCTTCTATTTTAGTATTACTAGTTGACATTTTTCTTCATTTCGTTGTTAGATACTCTTTACACATAGAGCCACAGTTGTATTTCTCTTTTAGTCTGTGTTACCGTGGGGTTCCGGATCTTGGTAGTGTTTATTTATTGTGTGACGGATGTATGTGCCAAGTGGCACGGATTACACATCTTTTATGTTATTTTCCGCTGTTTCTTATTTAAGTAATTATAATTTATAGATTCCGCAACGTGTTAGGCTTACCCAGTCATGGGGATTGGGTGCCATCACAACATGTTCACAATTGGTGAACTAGGGTCGTGACAAGTTGGTATCAGAGCTCTAGGTTCATAGGAGTCACGGGACACGGACCGGTTACTTAGAGTCTCGCTGATCGATACGGAGACGTCTGTATTTATCTACGAGGGGCTATGTAACTGTTTAGGAAACTCTTCATTTCTTTTGGATTCCTTGTCGTGCAACATTTTTGGCATCAAAAATCTAAACTACTGCTTTCTATTCTCTCACAGATGGTGAGGACACGAGCTAACCGCGATGATCAGGTACCCGTGCCCCCTGTTGCTGCCGTCAGAGGCCGGGGCCGAGGTAGAGGACGAGGACGCGCCCGAGGTGCAGCCACGACACCCGCGCGCGCTGCCGCTGAGGTACCACAGGTAGACCAGGTTGGAGCGCAGGCACCTGGTACACCGACTACAGCTGCTACCACTCCAGCACTACAGGAGACCCTGGCTCAGTTCATGAACATGTATACCACTTTAGCCCAGGCAGGACTGCTTCCTCTTGTTGCAGCTACATCTCAGGCCGGGGGAGGGGCCCAGACTCCCGTAGCCGTTACACCGGAGCAGCGTGTGCCGGTGGGACATGTTCCAGATGTTTCGGTTATGCCTCCTGCCGCCCCAGCACAACCAGGAGGTGGACCAGCTGCCTCCGAGGACGAGCAGCGTAGATTGGAGAGGTTCAAGAAATATGACCCTCCAGTGTTTAGTGGTCTGGTTTCAGATGATGCATTGGGTTTTCTAGAGGAGTGTCATCGTATTCTTCATACTATGGGGATTGTGGAGACCAGTGGGGTTTCCTTCACTGCTTTTCAGTTTCGCGGGGCCGCTTATGATTGGTGGCGCACGTATGAGTTGGATAGTCCAGAGGAGTCTGCTTCATTGACTTGGACGCAGTTTTTAGATCTATTTTTGAGGGAGTTTGTTCCACAGAGCCTTAGGGATTCTTGGCGCTCGGAGTTTGAGCGGTTGCGACAGGGCTCCATGTCAGTATCGGAGTATGCTATCAGTTTCACCCGTCTAGCCAGGCATGCACCGGCTTTGGTAGCCACGGTCCGGGAGAGAGTGCGGAGATTTATTGAGGGCCTGATTCCGCCGATCCGGTCCAGCATGGCCAGAGAGTTGGAGACAGATATATCTTATCAGCAGGCAGTTAGCATTGCCGGGAGGATCGAGAGTATGCTCCCTAGAGAGCGGGGAGATAGAGAGGCCAAGAGGTCTCGTGAGTCGGGCCATTTCTCTGGTGCCCGCACTTCAGCAGCCGGTCATTTTAGCAGGGGATATTCCGGTCGTCCAGTTCACTCAGCATTGCCCGCAGCGGGTAGCACTTCAGGTCTTCCAGCACCACAGGAGCCTTATTATGCTCCCCCAGTTTCCAGTGCACCTTCTGCGCGGGGTCCTTCCAGGGGTCAGACTAGTGGGGTTGAGGCCGGTCAGTCACAGCCACCGCGTCCTCTCACAGCTTGTTTTGAGTGCGGGGATACTCGCCACCTGGTTAGGGAGTGCCCCAGGCGTAGGAGGGGAGCACCTCACCAGTCTTCGCAGCATCAGCGTGGTTCTCAGGGTCAGCAGGCTATCATTCCAGCTCCAGCTGCTATTCCACCTGCCCAGCCAGCCAGGGGCGGGGGTCAGGGTTCTAGAGGCCGCCCTCGAGAGGGGGACAGGCCAGATTCTATGCCATTCCTGATCGCGCTGCGGCTGTTGCATCTGACTCTGTTATCACAGGTATTATTATGGTTAGTCACAGGGAGGCATCGGTTCTATTCGACCCTGGTTCCACTTTTTCATATGTGTCTTCTTACTTTGCTTCTCACATGGGTGTGCCTCGGGATTCTTTGAGTGCCCCCATTTATGTTTCCACTCCGGTGGGTGATTCTTTGGCCGTGGACCGCGTATATCGGTCGTGTTTGATTACCATTTGTGATTTTGAGACCAGAGCGGATCTATTGCTGCTTGGGATGGTCGATTTTGATATTATTCTGGGCATGGACTGGTTGTCGCCCCATTATGCTATTCTTGATTGTCACGCCAAGACCGTGACGCTGGCTATGCCATGCATTCCACGTATTGAGTGGAGTGGTACTCTAGATCACACCCCTAGCCGTGTTATTTCTTTTCTCAGAGCTCAGCGTATGGTTGAGAAGGGGTGTGCTGCTTATCTAGCCTATGTGCGGGACGTCAGTGTTGACACTCCCTCTATTGATTCCGTTCATGTGGTACGTGACTTTGCTGATGTATTTCCAGCTGATCTTCCGGGCATGCCGCCTGACAGAGACATTGACTTTGCTATTGACTTGTTGCCGGGTACTCAGCCCATTTCTATTCCACCGTACTGTATGGCTCCTCCTGAGTTAAAGGAGTTGAAGGATCGATTACAGGAGTTATTGGGCAAGGGTTTTATTCGACCCAGTATTTCGCCTTGGGGTGCTCCTGTATTGTTTGTGAAGAAAAAGGACGGTTCTATGCGTATGTGTATTGACTATCGTCGGCTGAATAAGGTTACAGTGAAGAACCGGTATCCTTTGCCCCGTATTGATGATTTATTTGACCAGTTACAGGGCGCACATGTGTTTTCTAAGATTGATTTGCGCTCTGGGTATCACCAGCTGAAGATTCGGGAGCCAGATATCCCGAAGACCGCCTTCAGGACCCGGTATGGTCACTATGAGTTCCTCGTGATGTCTTTTGGGTTGACTAATGCCCCAGCAGCATTTATGCATTTGATGCACAGTGTGTTCAGGCCTTATCTGGACTCGTTCGTGATTGTCTTCATTGATGATATTCTAGTATATTCTCGGAGCCGGGAAGAGCACGAGCGGCATTTGAGGATAGTGCTTCAGATTCTGAGGGAGAAGCAGCTTTATGCCAAGTTCTCTAAATGTGAATTCTGGTTGAGTTCGGTGGCATTTTTGGGCCACGTGGTGTCGAGTGATGGTATTCGAGTAGATCCGAGGAAGGTGGAGGCCGTGCGGAGTTGGCCCAGACCCTCCTCCGCTACTGAGATTCGCAGTTTCCTTGGTTTGGCGGGCTATTACCGTCGTTTTGTAGAGGGGTTCTCTTCGATTGCAGCACCTATGACTAGATTGACCCAAAAGGGTGCCCTTTTTCAGTGGACAGACGAGTGTGAGGCGAGCTTTCAGAAGCTCAAGACAGCGTTGACTTCGGCCCCTATATTGATGTTGCCTACAGGTTCGGGGTCCTATACTGTATATTGTGATGCCTCACGAGTTGGACTCTGTGCGGTATTGATGCGGGATGGTAGGGTGATTGCCTACGCGTCGAGACAGCTGAAGGTGCATGAGAAGAATTACCCTGTTCATGATTTGGAGCTAGCCGCCATTGTTCACGCCTTAAAAATTTGGCGTCATTATTTATATGGGGTTCCTTGTGAGATCTACACTGATCACCGGAGCTTGCAGCACTTGCTTAAGCAGAAGGACCTGAATATGCGTCAGAGGAGATGGTTGGAGCTACTGAAGGACTATGATATTACTATTCTCTATCATCCATGCAAGGCTAATGTGGTTGCCGATGCCTTGAGTCGTCGGGCAGAGAGTTTGGGGAGTTTAGCATATCTACCAGTTTCAGAGAGGCCTATGGCGATGGATGTTCAGGCTTTGGCCAGGCAGTTTGTTAGACTGGATCTTTCGGAGCCCAGCCGGGTTCTAGCTTGTGTGGTTTCTCGGTCTTCTCTATTTGACCGCATCAGGGAGCGTCAGTTCGACGACCCTCATTTGCTTGTCCTTCGGGATAGAGTTCGGCGTGGTGATGCTCGAGATGTTACCATCGGGGATGATGGAGTTATGAGGATGCGGGGCCGCATCTGTGTGCCCAATGTAGATGATCTTCGAGAGCTGATCCTAGCAGAGGCCCATAGCTCGCGGTATTCCATCCATCCGGGTGCCGCGAAGATGTATCAGGACTTGAAACAGCATTACTGGTGGAGGCGGATGAAGAGGGATATAGTTGATTATGTTTCTAGATGCCTCAATTGCCAGCAGGTGAAGTATGAGCATCAGCGTCCGGGTGGATTGATGCAACAGATCGAGATTCCCGAGTGGAAATGGGAGCGCATCACCATGGACTTTGTATCTGGGCTTCCACGGACTGTTAGGAAGTTTGATTCCATTTGGGTTATTGTGGATCGGCTGACCAAGTCCGCCCATTTTATACCGGTGAGCACTACTTATTCATCGGAGCGACCGGCGGAGATCTATATCAAGGAGATAGTTCGGCTGCATGGTATTCCAGTTTCCATCATTTCAGATAGAGGCACTCAGTTCACTTCACGGTTCTGGAGAGCTGTACAGCAGGAGTTAGGTACTCGGGTGGAGCTGAGCACAGCATTTCACCCCCAGACTGATGGGCAGTCCGAGCGCACTATTCGGATTTTGGAGGATATGCTCCGTGCGTGCGTGATTGAGTTTGGAGGTTCATGGGATCACTTCTTGCCACTGGCGGAGTTTGCTTATAACAACAACTACCAGTCCAGTATTCAGATGGCACCGTATGAGGCCCTATATGGTAGGAGGTGCAGGTCTCCCGTGGGTTGGTTTGAGCCGGGCGAGGCCAGGTTGCTAGGTACTGATATGGTTCAGGAGGCTATGGACAAGGTCAAGGTGATTCAGGACAGACTTCGTGCGGCCCAGTCTAGACAGAAGAGTTATGCGGACAAGAAGGTTCGCGATGTGGCTTTTATGGTGGGTGAGCGGGTTCTGCTTCGAGTCTCGCCCATGAAGGGCGTTATGAGGTTTGGGAAGAAAGGGAAGCCGAGTCCTAGATTTATTGGCCCTTTTGAGATTTTGAGGCGTGTTGGGGAGGTTGCTTATGAGTTGGCCTTACCTCCCAGCCTAGCCGGAGTTCACCCCGTATTTCATGTCTCCATGCTCCGGAGATACCATGGTGACCCGTCGCATGTGTTGGATTTCACATCCGTTCAGCTAGACAAAGATCTGTCTTATGTTGAGGAGCCAATAGCCATTCTAGACAGGCAAGTCAGAAAGCTAAGGTCAAAGAACATCGCTTCGGTAAAGGTTCAGTGGCGGGGCCAGCCGGTCGAGGAGGCGACTTGGGAGACCGAGCAGGATATGCGCAGCCGGTACCCTCATCTTTTCACTACTTCAGGTATGTTTTCTATGCTCGTTCGAGGACGAACGAATCTTTAAGTGTGGGAAGATGTAACGACCCGACCGGTCGTTTTAGAAGATTACGCCCCAATCCCTAATTTAATTGTTCCCCTAAGTTCATTTCTGCTATTGTGGGTTGCCGGGAGAGTCGGTTCCGAAAATTTGAGCATTTTGGGACACTTAGTCCCTAAATAAGAGCTTTGAAACTAGAAAACGGTCCGTAGCCGGAACAGTGTTAAGACGATCTCGGAACGGAAATCCGATGGTTCCATTAGCTCCGTTAGGTGATTTCGGGGTTAGGAGCGCGTTCGGAATGTATTTTGGAGGTCCGTAGCTCAATTAGGCTTGAAATGCCGAAGGTTGAAATTTTGGCGAATCCGAACGATAGGTGAGATTTTGATCCGGGGGTTGGAATGGAATTCCGACAATTTCTGTAGCTTTGTTATGTGATTTTGGATATGTCCACAACTTTTCAGGTCATTCGGACGTCGTTTGGTCGGGTTTTAGATCGAATGTGCAATTCGGAAAGTTTTAAGAAATTTAGGCTTGAATTCGATGTGAATTATGGGTTTTGATGTTGTTAGACGTGTTTTGAGGATTTGAGCAAGTTCGAATAAGGTATTAAGATGTGTTGGTATGTTTGGATGAGGTCCAGGGGGCCTCGGGGTGATTTCGGAGGGTTAAACGGGAGAAATTGTGGAAGAATTGCAGGTTGGGATCCTGCTTCTGTTGTTTCCGCTCCTGCGGAATTTTGGGTGCAGGAGCGAGTCCGCAGAAGCGGACGAGGGGCGCAGGAGCGGCTGGTTACGCAGAAGCGGAAGTCATTCCGCTGAAGCGGCACCGCTGGTACGAGCCGCTGATCGCAGAAGCGGACGAGAAGAGAAATGAGAAGGTCCGCAGAAGCGGACATTTGACCGCTTGGGCGAGACCGCAGAAGCGGACAATGGTGCGTAGAGGCGGATGTTTCCGCAGAAGCGGAAGTTTCTTCGCAGAAGCGGGCGCGCTTAAGCGGCCCTTTGCTCGCAGAAGCGGAAATGGCCGGCCAGGCCTGGAACCGCTGAAGAGACCCTTTGGTCGCGGATACGGGCTCGTAGGAGCGGAAAATATTCCGCAGAAGCGAAAATCGCTGTAAGTAAGTGTATCGGAAGTTAGAAAAATTTCAGAACATTTCACACATTTTGGGTCTCGGCTTTAGAGGCGATTTGGGCGATTTTGAAGAGAAATTCAAGGGAAATCATCAGGGTAATCAACTATGGACTTAATCTATGATTAGTATTGGTAATATTATGCAATTATATCATGAAATGGAGGAATTTGGGGTAACTTATGGAGGATTTAGCCCTAGGCTTGAACTCTAGGAAATCAAGGTTTTGAATGGCCAAATGGAGTCCGAATTTGGTAAAATTTATATGCTTAGACTCGTATTGAGACAAGGGTTCCGAATATACAACTTTCGTGATTTTTTGATAAGCGTACCGAAAGTCGGGTTTTGGCAACTTGTGGATTTTGGTGAATTTTGAGTTATTTTGATTGGGAAATGCCCAATTGGCCTATTTTGATGTGATTCTATTGATTTTTATCAGGATACTACACTTGTGGAGGCCGACATTCGCGGCAAGAGGGTTATTTCTTAGCGGTTTTGTACCGGAATTGAGGTAAGTGGCTTGTCTAACCTCGTGTGGGGGAACTTTCACCCCTAGAATATTATGTGATAGTTTAAATGCCTTGTACGCGAGGTGACGGGCGTGTACATGCGCTGGTTGTTGTAACACACACTTTACTTGAATTGTCCGATTAGTGATATTCCTGCTCTTAGCTGATAAAAGCGTTACTATTATCCGGTATTAGTTAGAAAAGCATGATTAGCTAGGATTCAACATGTTTAATTGCCTAGTTGATTTACTTGCACTTCTTGATAAATTGTTGGCACTAGTTTCGGTGAAGTTGTAATTTAACATATTATATTCTCTCTGTGTGTTTTCTTTATTTGATGTGTTGGTGGACTGCGGGTTCAATTCCCGGAGATCCCAGGGCTGTGGGTTCGATTCCCACTAGTTTTGGTGAAGTTGTAGTTAAACATATTATATTCGCTTTGTGTGTTTTCTTTATTTGATGTGTTAGTGGACTGCGGGTTCAATTCCCGGAGATCCCAGGGCTGTGGGTTCGATTCCCGGAGACCCGGAGTGATATTGTTTGTGGACTGCGGGTTCGATTCCCGGAGATCCTGAGCTATTGATATATTATTGAGATATGGACTGCGGGTTCGATTCCCGGAGACCCAGAGGTACTGAGAATGGGACTGTGGGTTCAATTCCCACAGATCCCGGATTTGTTTATTTGAGTTGGTTATTTGTTGTTAGCTTAATCGTAGACAGTTGCAGTAATTATCATAATGTTGTTATTTCGGAAATTATTATCATTTAAACTGTTTATTTTGTTTTCATCATTATATTATTGTTTCTCAGTAGGGCCCTGACCTACCTCGTCACTACTCCATCGAGGTTAGGCTTGGCACTTACCGAGTACCGCCGTGGTGTACTCATGCTACTCTTCTGCACACTTTTGTTGTGCAGATCCAGGTACATCAGAGCAGGCTCGTACTAGGTGATTCCTGCAGCTTTCTGGGAGACTTCGAGGTATGATCTGCTACGTCCGCGGATCCGGAGGCTTCCCTTCTATTCTAGTATTACTAGTTGACATTTTTCTTCATTTCGTTGTTAGATACTCTTTACACATAGAGCCAGAGTTGTATTTCTCTTTTAGTCTATGTTACCGTGGGGTTCCGGATCTTGGTAGTGTTTATTTATTGTGTGACGGATGTATGTGCCAAGTGGCACGGATTACACATCTTTTATGTTATTTTCCGCTGTTTCTTATTTAAGTAATTATAATTTATAGATTCCGCAACGTGTTAGGCTTACCCAGTCGTGGGGATTGGGTGCCATCACGACATGTTCACAATTGGTGAACTAGGGTCGTGACAACAACCATCCTGGTTTTTCCTCTTTTTATTTCACTATGTTTGCATACAATAAAGGCTGGACTATTATGGTTTCTTTCTTGGTTTGGATCTATTTCTCTTATAAATCCATTTTTTATCATCTCAGTTATATGTATCTCAAATTCTTTTTCATCTCCTGGTTGGTATTTCATAGGTTTTTTATAGACTCTTAAATCTGGTTTTATCAATTCTATTTTTGCTACTGGTTTTCTTTTTTCCCAATATTTTAATGGGTCTTCTGTAAATATTTCTTCAAGTAATTCTTCCATAGCTTGCTTTGTATTTTCCTTTTCATATTCTTCTCTTGTTTGTATTTTGTAACATATACTCATTAGATGTATTCTTCCATCACCTTTGTTTTTCAACATTTGTGTTACTTTGGGAGTTCCTTTTTCCCATGGTTCACATATTCTTTCTTTTGGATAATATACCCTATAATTTGGATATTTTATTCCATTTTTTGTAAATAATATTCTATCTTTGTCTATTTCTATAGGTAGATATGTGTCATAGAAGGATGCTCCTATTAGGAAATCAATTCCTTCTAATTTATATGCGTATATTCTTGGTATTTTAAATTCTTCTTTTGCTATTTTCATAACTACATTTTCTGCTGTCACGACCCCAAATCCGGTCGTGATGGCGCCCAGCACATTGCTAAGCCAGCCTGACCAATCCATATCAACCACGGAGCAAAAAGCTCTCTTTAACCCATTTAAGCATTTTTATTTACGAAATAACATTGATACATATAATGAAAACGGGGAACCAAGTCCCATAATACATCAACTCCCATAGACCAAGGGTCAAGAGTCATGAGCCTCTACCGAACATGAGTGTATAAAGGTTTACAAGATACCAAGTGCGGAAAGAAATGTCAATACAAAATCAAAAGACAGTAGGAAGGAATATCGGGTCCTGCGGACTCTGCAGCTACCTCGTATATCCACAAACGTCGCCTCGCACAGCTACTGGATCACTGCTGAGAGGTACCTGGATCCTGCACACAAGGTGCAGGGAGTAAAATGAGTACTGCCAGACTCAGTGGTAATAAACAAGGGTAAGACAGCACAGATAAGAAATCCGCAATAAAGCACTATGTAAAGCTATAATCAGCTACCCTGTCATAGAATAAATCTTCATTGTACCTGTTCCAACAAATACCAATAAATAGCATAACATCTAGCAGATGTAGCTAAAAGCAATGCAATGCATGATATGACCGCTACGGCGTGTAGCCCGACTCCAATTTTGGGTACCCGTGCTCACCGTGGGGGTTCAGACTCCGGAGGGGCTCCTACAGCCCAAGCACATCTCATAGAGATATTCTTGCGGCGCGCAGTCCGATCCAACATATACCTCGCTGCGGCGTGCAGCCCGATCCACTACTAGTCAGCTAATATGCAGATACAGCCTCGCAGGCTCAAAAGTAGTTTTTGAAAACTCTTTTATCATTTTTCAGTTGGAAAACAGTAATATCAAGTTCCAGAGATTGGAATTTGCATAATAACAAAAATAGCTGCGGACTAGTAGTAAACTAGCATGTCTATATGATAAGACAATGATAACGATCCTCGCGGGATCCAATAACCGGCTCACGGCCCACATGTATACTCAACCGCCCAAGAAGGGGTTCAACGGCTCAAGAGTGGCCATTATCACAATATATATATATATATATATGCAACCATCCGAGAAGAAGGTTCGACGGCTCTAGAATAGCCAATAATACAAGTATCAACAGGTTGGACTAATATGTAGTCTCCGGTTCATGATCGACCCCGCACTCTCAAGAGTGTGCGTGTCTCGCCGCTATACAGCGTCACAAAGTGGTATACCAGGGTTTCGAACCCGCTGGTCATCACCCACATCTATTACTCACCTCAATATAGCGCGACAACTATTCCGCAATGCCCTTGCCACGAGAATCAAGCTCCGCACGCGTAGAATCTGCTCAAATACAGTAGAAATACAACAAATTAGGCCAATGGGACTACACCCAATCAATACAACTCAATTTACATCAAAATTCCCAAAGTTGTCAAAACCCGACTTTCGGTACGCTTGTCGAAAAATCCCGAAAGTCACATATTCGGAACCCTCATCTCAATACGAGTCTAAGCATATCAATTTTACCAAATTCGGACTCCATTTGCCCATTCAAAACCTTGATTTTCTAAAGTCCAAGACTAGGGCTAAATCCTCCATAAATTACCCCAAATTCCTCCATTTTCATGATATAATTGCATAATATTACCAATACTAATCATAGTTTAAGTCCATAGATGATTACCCGATGATTTCCCTTGAATTTCTCTTCAAACTCGCCCAAATCGCCTCTAAAGTCGAGACCCAAAATGTGTGAAATGTTCTGAAATTTTTCTAACTTCTGATACACTTACTTACAGCGATTTTCGCTTCCGCGGAATATTTTCCGCTTCTACGCGTCCGTATCCGCGACCAAAGGGTCGCTTCGGCGGTTCCGGGCCTGGCCGGCCATATCCGCTTCTGCGAGCAAAAGGGCCGCCTAAGCGGACCCGCTTCTGCGAAGAAGCTTCCGCTTGCGGACACGTCCGCCTCTACGCACCACTGACCGCTTCCGCGGTCTCGCCCAAACGGAAAAATGTCCGCTTCTCGCGGACCATGCCCAATTTCTCCCCGTCCGCCTCTCGATCACCGGCTCGCACCGGCCGACCACGCTTCACCGGATTGGATTCCGCTTCTGCGTAAACAGCCGCTCCCGCGCCCCTCGTCCGCTTCGCGGACTCGCTCCCTGCGTCCGAAATTCCGCAGGAGCGGAAACAACGGAGCGCAGGATCCCAACCCGCAATTTTTCCACAATTTTCTCCCGTTTAACCATCCGAAAACACCCCGAGGCCCCCGGACCTCATCCAAACATACCAACACATCTTAATACCTCATTCGAACTTGCTCCAATCCTCAAAACACGTCTAACAACATCAAAACTCATAATTCGCATCGAATTCAAGCCTAAATTCCTTAAAACATTCCAAATTACACATTCAATCAAAAACCCGACCAAACGACGTCCGAATGACCTGAAATTTTGCAGGCACATCCAAAATCACCTAACGGAGCTACTGCAACTGTCGGAATTCCATTCCGACTCCCGGATCAAAATCTCACCTACCGTTCGGATTTCGCCAAAATTCAACCTTAGCCAATTCAAGCCTATTTCTACACCGGGTCTCCAAATTCAATTCCGATCGCTCCCCTAAGTCACAATTCACCTCCCGGAACTAACCGAATCATCGAATCCGATTCCGAGCCCTCTAACCAAATAGTCAACTCCGGGTTGACTTTCCTTATTCAAGTTTCTTTCCCAAAGGCTATATGCCTCATTTTCAATCCAATTCACTCCTAACTCACCCGATAGACTTTAATATTGATATAAAATCATAAAACATGTATTTACAACATAACGGGGTGGAAATTCTCGTGACGACGGGCCGGGTCGTCACATTCTCTCCCACTTAAGCAAACGCTCGTCCTCGAGCGGGTCAAGAAACATACCTGAAGTCTCAAACAAGTGAGGATATCTGCTCCGCATCTCCCGCTCGATCTCCCAAGTGGCCTCCTCCACGGGTCGACCTCTCCACCGAACCTTAACTGATGCAATCTCCTTAGACCTCAATTTTCTCACCTGACGTCCCAAAATGGCAATAGGCTCCACATCATAGGATAGATCACCATCAAGTTGAATGGTACTGAAATCTAATACATGAGACGGATCTCCAATGTACTTCCGAAGCATAGACACATGGAATACTGGATGAACGCTGGATAAGCTGGGCGACAAGGCTAACTCATATGCCACCTCTCCAACTCTCCTAAGTATCTCAAAAGGACCAATGTACCCGGGACTCAACTTTCCTTTCTTCCCAAACCTCATGACACCCTTCATAGGTGAAATCTTCAACAATACTCGTCACCAACCATGAAAGACAACTCTCGAACTCTACGGTCCGCATAACTCTTCCGACGAGACCGTGCCGTACGAAGCCTCTCCCGAATCAACTTTGCTCTATCCGGAGCATCCCGGACTAACTCGGTCCCTATCAATCTAACCTCACCGAGGCTCAAACCATCCCACGGGGATCTACACCGCCCGCCATACAATGCCTCATACGGGGCCATCCGAATACTCGACCGATAACCGTTGTTGTAGGCAAACTCGGCAAGTGGTAGGAACTCATCCCACGAACCACCAAAATCAATCACACAAGCTCGCAACATATCCTCCAAGATCCGAATAGTGCGCTCAGACTGCCCGTCTGTCTGGGGGTGAAATGCTGTACTCAACTCAACCCGTGTACCCATCTCTCGCTGAAATGCTCTCCAAAACCGAGAAGTGAACCGAGTACCCCTGTCGGATATGATAGACACTGGGACCCCATGCAACCAAACAATCTCTCAAATAAAGATCGCTGCCAACCGCTCTGATTTGTAGGTAGTACTAACTGGGATGAAGTGAGCTGACTTGGTCAGTCTATCCACAATCACCCATACAGTCGTGATGGCGCCCAGCACATTGCTAAGCCAGCCTGACCAATCCATATCAACCACGGAGCAAAAAGCTCTCTTTAACCCATTTAAGCATTTTTATTTACGAAATAACATTGATACATATAATGAAAACGGGGAACCAAGTCCCATAATACATCAACTCCCATAGACCGAGGGTCAAGAGTCGTGAGCCTCTACTGAACATGAGTGTATAAAGGTTTACAAGATACCAAGTGTGGAAAGAAATGTCAATACAAACTCAAAAGACAAGTAGGAAGGAATATCGGGTCCTGCGGACTCTGCAGCTACCTTGAATATCCACAAACGTCGCCTCGCACGACTACACCGGATCACCGCCGAGAGGTACCTCTGGATCCGCACACAAGGTGCGGGGAGTAAAATGAGTACTCGCCGGACTCGGTGGTAATAAACAAGGGTAAGACAAGCGCGAGATAAGAAATCCGCAATAAAGCACTATGTAAAGCTATAATCGAATACCCCTGTCATAGAATAAATCTTCATTGTACCTGTTCCAACAAATACCAATAAATAGCATAACAACTAGCGAGATGTAGCTAAATGCAATGCAATGCATGATATGACCGCTACGGCGTGTAGCCCGACTCCAATTTTGGGTACCCGTGCTCACCGTGGGGGTTCAGGACTCCGGAGGGGCTCCTACAGCCCAAGCACATCTCATAGAGATATTCCTGCGGCGTGCGGTCCGATCCAACATATATCCTGCTGCGGCGCGCAGCCCGATCCACTACTAGTCGGCTAATATGCAGATACAGCCTCGCAGGCTCAAAAATAGTTTTTGAAAACTCTTTTATCATTTTTCAGTTGGAAAACAGTAATGTCAAGTTCCAGAGATTGGAATTGGCATAATAACAAAAATATCTGCGGACTAGTAGTAAACTAGCATGTCTATATGATAAGACAATGATAACGATCCTCGCGGGATCCAATAACTGGCTCACGGCCCACATGTATACTCAACCGCCCAAGAAGGGGGTTCAACGGCTCAGGAGTGGCCATTATCACAATATATATATATATATGCAACCATCCGAGAAGGAGGTTCGACGGCTCTAGAATAGCCAATAATACAGTATCAACAGGTTGGACTAATATGTAGTCTCCAGTTCATGATCGACCCCGCACTCTCAAGAGTGTGCGTGTCTCGCCGCTATACAGCGTCACAAAGTGGTATGCCGGGGTTTCGAACCCGCTGGTCATCACCCACATCTATTACTCACCTCAATATAGCGCGACAACTATTCCGCAATGCCTTTGCCACGAGAATCAAGCTCCGCACGCGTAGAATCTGCTCAAATACAGTAGAAATACAACAAATTAGGCCAATGGGACTACACCCAATCAATACAACTCAATTTACATCAAAATTCCCAAAGTTGTCAAAACCCGACTTTCGGTACGCTTGTCGAAAAATCCCGAAAGTCACATATTCGGAACCCTCATCTCAATACGAGTCTAAGCATATCAATTTTACCAAATTCGGACTCCATTTGCCCATTCAAAACCTTGATTTTCTAAAGTCCAAGACTAGGGCTAAATCCTCCATAAATTACCCCAAATTCCTCCATTTTTATGATATAATTGCATAATATTACCAATACTAATCATAGTTTAAGTCCATAGATGATTACCTGATGATTTCCCTTGAATTTCTCTTCAAAATCGCCCAAATCGCCTCTAAAGCCGAGACCCAAAATGTGTGAAATGTTCTGAAATTTTTCTAACTTCGGATACACTTACTTACAGCGATTTTCGCTTCTGCGGAATATTTTCCGCTCCTATGCACCCGTATCCGCGACCAAAGGGTCGCTTCAGCGGTTCCAGGCCTAGCCGGCCATTTCCGCTTCTGCGAGCGAAGGGCCGCTTAAGCGGGCCCGCTTCTGCGAAGAAGCTTCCGCTTCTGCGGACACATCCGCCTCTGCGCATCATTGACCGCTTCTGCGGTCTCGCCCAAACGGTAAAATGTCCGCTTCTGCGGACCATGCCCATTTTCTCCCCGTCCGCTTCTGCGATCACTGGCTCGCACCAGCGACCCCGCTTCAGCGGATTGGCTTCCGCTTCTGCGTAAACAGCCGCTCCTGCGCATCTCGTCCGCTTCTGCGGACTCGCTCCTGCGTCCAAAATTCCGCAGGAGCGGAAACAACAGAAGCAGGATCCCAACCTGCAATTTTTCCACAATTTTCTCCCGTTTAACCATCCGAAAACACCCCGAGGCCCCCGGGACCTCATCCAAACATACCAACACATCTTAATACCTCATTCGAACTTGCTCCAATCCTCAAAACACGTCTAACAACATCAAAACCCATAATTCGCATCGAATTAAAGCCTAAATTCCTTAAAACATTCCTAATTACACATTCAATCAAAAACCCGACCAAACGACGTCCGAATGACCTGAAATTTTGCAGGCACATCCAAAATCACCTAACGGAGCTACTGCAACTGTCGGAATTCCATTCCAACTCCCGGATAAAAATCTCACCTACCGTTCGGATTTCGCCAAAATTCAACCTTAGCCAATTCAAGCCTATTTCTACATCGGGTCTCCAAATTCAATTCCGATCGCTCCCCTAAGTCACAATTCACCTCCTGGAACTAACCGAATCATCAGAATCCGATTCCGAGCCCTCTAACCAAATAGTCAACTCCGGGTTGACTTTCCTTATTCAAGTTTCTTTCCCAAAGGCTATATGCCTCATTTTCAATCCAATTCACTCCTAACTCACCCGATAGACTTTAATATTGATATAAAATCATAAAACATGTATTTACAACATAACGGGGTGGAAATTCTCGTGACGACGGGCCGGGTCGTCACATCCTACTATTCCATCTGCTTTAGATTTTTCTCCTCCTATTCCTGTAATTATAACATCTGTATTTTTCCATTTATGATCTGGTAATGTTTCCTTTTTACATAAGCATGCTGTTGCTCCTGTATCTAATAATCCATGATATATTCTTGAATTATAATTAGGTATCTCTATTTTGATTATCATATAGGGTAGTTTTGTTCTATTCATTATTTGTTACTGGATAATCTTCTCCGTTTGAAATTTTCCTTTGTGCTTCTGTAGAATTTAGTAAAAATCCTTTATGTATATTCTTGGTTATATCTTCTATATGTAGTTTGACTCTTGGAATTTCTTTTCTTATATAGTCTCCTATTGTTATTCCCAAATATTTGTTATCTATATTATATGGGGCTACTTGATCTAAAAAATTTATTCCAAGTAATATTTGTTTATGTTTTTCGAGTAGTTCCATTGGCTCTACTAAGGCTGTAATTTCCACAGAAAATGTTAGCCAATCTTTTCCTTCAAAATATATTGTCATTTTTGCTATTTTGTTTATTTTGATCTTTTTGTTATTACAATCTCGATATATTTGTTCTGTAATATTTGTAGTTGGTAGATTATATTTTTGTACTAATTCTTCTGGGATGTATGATCTGGCTGCTCCAGTATCTATTAATATTGGATGGAATTGTTTATCCTTCTTTTCTCCAATTCTTCCTATTATATGATATTGTTCATATGTATCTTCTAATTTAACTTTTGTTATTAGTTGGCTACTTGTACTTGCTATGTCTTTTTGACATAATATATCTTTTATTTCTTCAATTTGTATTGTACTTGGTGTAGCTCTTTCATCTTTTTGTATTAGTTCTTGGAATAATGGGTCTACTATTAGATTATCATTAAAACTTTTGAGATTCTTTACTTCATGCTTGTTGCTTAGTATATATGCTTTTTTCATTCTGATAGAAAATATTTTTGAATTTTCTACCATTTCTATATTTTTTAGATTCCATGTCATTCCGATTGCTTTTTCTTTATTTCTATCTTCTTCACTGATGCTGTAATTTAATAATGTTCTAAATTTGACAACTTGGTACATTAGATTTCCTTGTAATTTTGCTATTATAGCTCCTTCTGCTGGACTCTTTATCCTTTCATCTAGTAGAGTAATTTCGATTGGTGTATCTATTCCTTCTCTAAAATATGCCTTAATTATGATTTCTATACCAATAAAATGTATGTTTCGTATATTTTTTCTATCTTTTTCTGGTATTTTCGATAAGTCTCTTTCGAAAAAACTTTGGTTGTATAATGGTAGTTTAATTGTATTTCTTTTGTTTGTACAGTATCTGATATCTATTGGTTTTTCTATGTCTAGTAAAAACATATATTGTAATTTTTCTCTTTTGAACATTTTCTTGATATTCTTTTGTATCAAATCGCCTTCTTTCATGGTCAGATTTTCTTCTTTCTTTACTTTGTTATATTTTTCTCTTTTGAATACTAATTGTTTTGTATCTTTGTTTTCTGTTTCTTCCATAGATATTAGTTCTATGTTTTCATTTTCATTAGTTTTGAACATATAGCATGATTCTGCCCAATCGTTGTCAAATATATATGGGTCTTCATCTCTTAATGCTTCTTCATCTGAATATGTCCATTGTTCTTCTTCTTCGTCTTGGTATAAGTATTCTTCTAATAATTCTTCTATGTATATTTCTGTGACGACCCAAAGGGTCATCACTTATTTAATTAATCATTTCGAGCTTCTGAGGCCTTGAAAACCTCATTCTATATTGCCTCGATTTACGTGCACGATCCGGGCATGTAGCCGGAAAGATTTTGTGATAGAAAATATGAATTCTATGAGAAATTTGGATAAAAATGATATTAATATTGATATGGTTGACTTCGGCCAACATTTTTGGTAAACGGATCCGGACCCGAGATTTGATGGTCCCGAGAGGTCCGTAGGAAAATATGGGACTTGGACATACGTCCGGAGCCGAATTCGAGGCCTAGAGCCCAAGTTATGAATTTTTATGTGAAATTGTTTTTGATGCAATTATTAAAGGAAATAAATTAATTGACCTTGGTATCGGGCTCGTATTTTGGTTCCGACGCCCGGTACAAGTCTTAAATATTATATATGTGATTTCTGTAAAGTTTGGTGACATTTGGATGTCGTTTGAGATGTTTTGGACCTTGAGTCCCAAGTTTGAAAGTTTTGAAAACTAAAGGTATGAAAATCATGCATTTGAGGCTTGATTTGATGAAAACGAGGTGATATTGGCGTTGTGATCGCACGAACAAGTTCATAATGTGTTTTTGAGGTTATGTGCATATTTGGTTTGGAGCCCCGAGGGCTCGGGTGAATTTTGGATAGGCCACGAGATCAATTTTTCATGTTAGAAGTTGCTGTCTGCAACTGGTCTGCAGAGTTCGCAAATGCGAACAATAGTTCGCAAATGCGAACTACCAACTATTCTGCAGAGTTCGCAAATGCGAACTCCCCCCTATTGTGCCTGTGTTCGCAAATGCGAACAATAGTTCGCAAATGCGAACTTGACCCTTCTGTGCCTGTGTTCGCAAATGCGAGCTATAGTTCGCAAATGCGAATTGGCCACTATTCCGCCTGGGTTCGCAAATGCGAACAATAGTTCGCAAATGCGAACCTCCCCATATTTAGCCTGTGTTCGCAATTGCGAACAATAGTTCGCAAATGCGAACTTCCCGGTTTTGCCTTGGCTTCGCAAATGCGAAGAAAAGTTCGCAAATGCGAACTTCCCACCCTTAGCTTATTTTTCAAACTCCAGAAATTGGTCGGGGTTCGCAATTGCGAACCCATGTTCGCAAATGCGAACACAGAGACCTGAAAAACACGAATTTCGGTCATTTCTTCACATTTTACAAAACCAAAACACCCATTTGCGATTCTTCAAGGATTTCTTCTTCATCAAAACGATTGTAAGTCACTTTTTACTTAATTCTTTCAATTCCTAACATCATTAAACATGTTTTTCATAAGAAATCAATGATTTTCATGGTAAAATTCTTGTTTTTGTTAGAAAATAGGGTTTTTCATAAATTGGGGAATTGGACCTCGAATTGAGGTCCGATTTTGAAACAAATTATATATATAAACTCGTGGGGGAATGGGTAACCGGATTTTGGTCCTAACCCCGAATTCCGACCATGTGGGCCCGGGGTTGAAATTTACTATTCATGGCAGAATGTTGTAAAAGTGGTATTTGGTATTAAGAATTAGTTTGTTGAGTAAGAATTGATGATATTAAATCAATTGTGTATAGATACGGTTGGATTGGAGCCAAATTGAAAGAAAAGACATTTCCACGGAGTGAATTGTTCATAAGCATTCGAGATAAGTGTTTGTTCTATCCTAGCTTGAGGGAATAGGATTATGTGTTATGTGTTATGTGATCGAGTGCGGTGTATGGGCTGTGGTGACGAGCATCAATACACTGGCGTCTAGTATAACAGTGAGTCGTTGAAAAATGATATTTTGAGATATACTACAGGTGAATTGTTATTGTTCTCCCTTGTTGGGACTTGTTGTGAAGATAATTATTGATTGCCCTTGATGGGACGATTTATGAATTGTTGTTTCTTTCTCTGCCCTTAACTGTGATTGTTATTTGGGTGAGGAAGAGTGATAATGCACAAAGGGTGATGCCGTGCCATGTTTATTTATTTATGCACGAAGGTTAATGCCGTGCCATGGTTATTTATTTATGCATGAAGGTTAATGCCGTGCCATGTTTATTTATCGATTATGCACGAAGGATCATGCCCGTGCCCTGTTATTGAACCATGTACGAAGGATCATGCCGTACTATGGATGTGAGGATGAGAGTAAAAGCACGAAGGGTGATGCCGTGTACTTTATTTGTTTGTTTGGTGAGGATGAGAGTAAAAGCACGAAGGGTGATGTCGTGCAATTGCTTGCTATTTCTTGAAGTGACATTATTCGTGTTTACATTATACTTTGTTTTCTTTGTGAAATTATTAACTGTGGTTAATTGTTGAATTCTTTAAGATATTCCTTATTGTGTTATTACTTGATTATTTCTTATTATTTTGTGGTACACATATATATATTGAATTGCACAGGTTTATGTGAGTGTCTGGTCCTAGGCTTGTCACTACTTCGCCGGGATAGGTCAGGCACTTACCAACACATGGGGTCGGTTGTGCTGATGCTACACTTCTGTGCGTTTTTGCACAGGTCCAGGTTACGATCAGGAGCAGCAGCAGCAGTAAATAGATTGCGTGGGAGTTGATCACATTTGAGACCGAGGTAGCTTGTAGACGTCCGCAGGCCCGACGTCTCTTTCTTTATTTTTGTTATTAGCTGTAGTCTCTTTGTTCCGAGACAAACAGAATTATGTTATATTTCCTTCAGACTTTTATGTGTAGTATTCCATAGTAGTTTGTGAGTTGGTGACTCCAAGTCTTGGGTAGAGAATTTCAGTATGATTTTTACCTTGTGATTTGTTATTTCCATTTCGATAAAATATTCCGCATTTATTTAATTAAAATTGTGTTAAAAACAGGATAGTATGAATACAGTGGCTTGCCTAGCTACCACGAGTAGGCGCCATCACGATCCCGATATTGGGGGAAAATCCGGGTCGTGACAAGTTGGTATCAGAGCTCTAGGTTACATAGGTCTCACCACTCACGAACAAGCTTAGTAGAGTTTGAGAGGTAGGTACGGAGACGTCTGTACTTGTCCTCCAGAGTCTATTGAGTTAGGAAAGAGTCTCTCATTTGTTCTTTCTTGTCGTGCGACTTGTTCCTCAATTACCGATTGAATTTCTATTCTGTCCTTTCGCAGATGGTGAGGACATGCGCTTCTTCGTCCGCTGACCAGCAGTTTGAGCGCCTCTATCAGGGCACTATGACAGTTACACAGTATGAGACGAGATTCATCGACTTGGCTCGTCATGCAGTGGTGATACTTCCCACGGAGCGGGAGAGGGTCCGCAGATTTATAGATGGGCTTAATCAGTCGATTAGACTCCAGATGGCTATGGGCGTGGGGAGTGACATATCATTTCAGGAGGCAGCCAATGCAACACGCAGAGTTGAGATGGCTCTTGCTAGGGGAGGCGGTTATTCTTCAGATAAGAGGCCTCGTCATTCGGGTAGATTTGGTGGTTCTTCCTCTGGTAGCAGAGAATCCTTTGATAGAGGCCAATCCTCCAGGCCTTTTCATTCCGCCCTTCAGGCTTCACAGGGTGGATCAGGTGATCGTGGTTCTCGGGGGCATTATTCAGACCAGTCTCCTATTAATGCTCGGCCTCTTCAGAGTGTTCGTGGAGGCCATTCAGGTCGTCAGGGCCAGCAGCCCTATCAGTCTAAGAGTTGCTACGGTTGTGGTGACCCGGGTCATTTTATCAGGAATTGCCCTCTAGCAGCGGGCAACTCTCAGCAGCGAGGTCCTCGTCCTATGATTCAGGCCCCAGCTGACCCTCAGCCTGCCCAGCCAACCAGAGGCGGGGGTAGAGATTATAGAGGTGGAGGTCGAGACCGTAGAGGTGGAGACCGTCCAGCGAGAGGTAGAGGTCAGCCAGTTGATGGTCGTCCTAGAGACGCAGCTCAGAGGGGAGGTGCAGATCCCCGATTCTATGCTTTACCAGCCAGGCCAGAGGCAGAGGCATCAGATGCTGTGATTACAGGTACTATTCTTGTGTGTGGCAGAGGTGCTTCAGTATTATTTGACCCTGGATCTACCTATTCCTATGTGTCTTCCTACTTCGCACCGTATTTGGCTGTGCCCAGCTATGCTTTGGATATTCCAGTTTATGTGGCCACACCAGTGGGTGACTCCATTGTAGTCGATCGGGTACATCGTTCGTGGGTAGTTATATTTGGGGGTCTTGAGACCCGTGTTGATCTGTTGCTTTTGGATATGGTAGATTTTGATGTCATATTGGGGATGGACTGGTTGTCCCCATACCATGCTATTTTTGATTGTCATGCTAAGACTGTCACCTTAGCCTTGCCAGAATCACCCCGATTAGAGTGGAAGGGTACCTCAAGCCACTCCGTTCGCACCGTTATTTCCTATGTTAAGGCTCGACGTATGGTCGAGAAGGGGTGTCTAGCTTATCTGGCTTATGTTCGTGATTCCAGCGCAGAAGTTCCTTCCATTGATTCAGTCCCTATTGCACGGGAGTTTCCTAAGGTTTTTCCTTCAGACCTGCCGGGCATGCCGCCCGACAGGGATATTGATTTCTGTATTGATCTGGCACCGGGTACTCAGCCCATCTCTATTCCACCCTATCGTAGGGCCCCGCCGGAACTAAAAGAGTTGAAAGATCAGTTGCAGGACCTTCTTGAGAAGGGCTTTATCAGGCCTAGTGTTTCCCCCTGGGGAGCACCTGTGTTATTTGTAAAGAAGAAGGATGGCTCGATGCGGATGTGTATTGATTACCGGCAGTTAAACAAGGTGACTATCAAAAATAAATATGCACTGCCGAGGATTGATGATTTGTTTGACCAGCTCCAGGGAGCGAGGGTATTTTCTAAGATAGACTTGAGGTCGGGCTACCATCAGCTGAAGATCAGGGCGGCTGACATTCCTAAGACAGCCTTTCGTTCTAGATATGGGCATTATAAGTTCTTGGTCATGTCCTTCGGGTTGACCAATGCCCCGACAGCATTCATGGAGTTGATGAATCGGGTATTCAGGCCTTACTTAGATCTGTTCGTGATAGTCTTTATAGATGACATCCCGGTATACTCCCGCAGCCAGGAAGAGCACGAGCAGCACCTCAGAGTGGTTCTTCAGACTCTGAAAGATAACCGACTATATGCCAAATTTTCTAAATGTGAGTTCTGGCTGAGTTCGGTAGCATTTCTGGGTCACATTGTATCGGTGGAAGGTATTCGGGTAGACCCAAAGAAGATTGAGGCAGTTCCAGAATTGGCCTCGACCAGCTTCAGTGATCGAGATCCGGAGTTTCTTGGGATTAGCGAGTTACTACCGTCGTTTTGTAGAGGGTTTTCTTCTATTGCAGCCCCCACGACCAGAGTTGACCCGAAGGGTGTCCGGCTTCGGTGGTCGAGGAGTGTGAGGCGAGCTTTCGAAGCTCAAGACGACCTTGACCACCGCACCGGTGTTGATACTACCTACAGGTACAGGGCCTTATACAGTTTATTGTGACGCATCTCGTACAAGGCTTGGAGCGGTATTGATGCAGGATGGTAAGGTTATCGCTTATGCTTCGAGGCGATTAAAGATACATGAGAAGAATTATCCAGTTCATGATCTTGAGTTAGCAGCAGTGGTTCATGCCTTAAAGATCTGGAGGCATTATCTATATGGTGTGACATGTGAGGTGTACACCGATCACAAAAGCCTACGGTACTTGTTCAAACAGAAGGAGTTGAATCTACGACAGCGGAGATGGTTAGAGTTGCTAAAAGACTATGATGTTACTATATTATATCACCCAGGTAAGGCCAATGTGGTGGCCGATGCATTGAGTAGAAAGTATGCCGGCATGGGTAGTCTTGCATATATTCCGGTCAATCAGAGACCATTAGCTCTAGATGTCCAGGCCTTAGCCAACCGGTTCGTGAGATTAGACATTTCTGAGCCTAGCAGAGTGTTAGCCTGCACGGTCGCTCGTTCTTCCTTATTAGAGCGTATCCGTGAGAGGCAACTTGATGATCCTCATTTGCGTGAGTTGAGAGATACAGTACAGCGGGGAGGTGCCACACAGGTAAGTTTAGATGATGATGGGATATTGAAATTGCAGGGTCGAGTTTGTGTACCTAATGTCGAAGGGATTCGAGAGTTGATCTTAGCAGAGGCCCACAGTTCACGGTATTCTATTCACCCAGGCGTCGCGAAGATGTACCAGGACTTACGACAACACTATTGGTGGCGCAGAATGAAGAAAGATATCGTTGCGTATGTCGCTCGGTGTCTAAATTGTCGGCAGGTGAAATATGAGCACCAGAGACCTGGTGGTGTATTCCAGAGGATTGAAATTCCCGAGTGGAAATGGGAACGGATCACTATGGACTTCGTTACTGGACTTCCTTTGACTCGGAGGAAATTTGATGCTATTTGGGTCATTGTTGATAGGCTGACCAAGTCAGCACACTTTATTCCAGTATCTGTCTCCTACTCGTCGGAGAGGTTAGCGGAGGTTTACATTAGGGAGATTGTTCGTCTCCATGGAGTGCCGGTATCTATTATCTCTGATCGGGGTACGCAGTTTACCTCGCGGTTCTGGAGAGCGGTCCAGCAGGAGTTAGGCACCCAGGTTCAGTTGAGTACAGCATTTCATCCTCAGGACGGATGGCCAGTCCGAGAGGACTATTCAAATTCTAGAGGACATGCTTCGAGCCTGTGTCATTGATTTCGGAGGCTCGTGGGACCAGTTTCTGCCATTAGCAGAGTTCACCTACAATAATAGTTACCAATCTAGCATCCAGATGGCCCCGTATGAGGCGTTATATGGTAAGCGATGTCGATCACCCGTTGGATGGTTTGAACCGGGAGAGGCTCGGTTGTTGGTACAGACTTAGTTCAGGAGGCCTTAGATAAGGTCAAGAGTATTCAGGAGAGATTGCGTTCAGCTCAGTCTAGGCAAAAGACTTATGCGGATCGTAAGGTGCAAGATGTAGATTTCATGGTTGGTGAACGAGTATTGCTTCGGGTGTCGCCTATGAAGGGCGTGATGAGGTTCGGAAGGAAGGGCAAGCTCAGCCCTAGGTATATTGGCCCATTTGAGATTTTAGACAGAGTGGGAGGGGTGGCTTACAGGATTAGCTTTGCCGCCTAGCTTATCAGCCGTGCATCCAGTTTTTCATGTATCTATGCTTCGGAGATACCACGGCGATCCCACACATGTGTTAGACTTCAGTTCTGTCCAATTGGACAATGATCTATCTTACGAGGAGGAGCCGGTAGCCATTCTAGACCGGCAGGTTCGACGGTTGAGGTCGAAGAGTTATCCTTCTGTGCGTGTTCAGTGGAGAGGTCAGCCTCCTGAGGCATCGACCTGGGAGTCCGAGTCTGATATGCGGAGCCGCTACCCACATTTGTTTCCTGACTCAGGTACTTCTTTCTTTTGTCCGTTCGAGGACGAACGGTTGTTTTAGAGGTGGAGATTGTGACAACCCAAAGGGTCATCACTTATTTAATTAATCATTTCGAGCTTCTGAGGCCTTGAAAACCTCATTCTATGTTGCCTCGATTTACGTGCACGATCCGGGCATATAGCCGGAAAGATTTTGTGATAGAAAATATGAATTCTATGAGAAATTTGGATAAAAATGATATTAATATTGATATGGTTGACTTCGGTCAACATTTTTGGTAAACGGATCCGGACCCGAGATTTGATGGTCCCGAGAGGTCCGTAGGAAAATATGGGACTTGGACATGCGTCCGGAGTCGAATTCGAGGCCTAGAGCCCAAGTTATGAATTTTTATGTGAAATTGTTTTTGATGCAATTATTAAAGGAAATAAATTAATTGACCTTGGTATCGGGCTCGTATTTTGGTTCCGACGCCCGGTACAAGTCTTAAATATTATATATGTGATTTCTGTAAAGTTTGGTGACATTTGGATGTCGTTTGAGATGTTTTGGACCTTGAGTCCCAAGTTTGAAAGTTTTGAAAACTAAAGGTATGAAAATCATGCATTTGAGGCTTGATTTGATGAAAACGAGGTGATATTGGCGATGTGATCGCACGAACAAGTTCATAATGTGTTTTTGAGGTTATGTGCATATTTGGTTTGGAGCCCCGAGGGCTCGGGTGAATTTTGGATAGGCCACGAGATCAATTTTTCATGTTAGAAGTTGTTGTCTGCAACTGGTCTGCAGAGTTCGCAAATGCGAACAATAGTTCGCAAATGCGAACTCCCCACTATTCTGCAGAGTTCGCAAATGCGAACAATAGTTCGCAAATGCGAACTCCCCCTATTGTGCCTGTGTTCGCAAATGCGAACAATAGTTCGCAAATGCGAACTTGACCCTACTGTGCCTGTGTTCGCAAATGCGAGCTATAGTTCGCAAATGCAAACTGGCCACTATTCCGCCTGGGTTCGCAAATGCGAACAATAGTTCGCAAATGCGAACCTCCCCATATTTAGCCTGTGTTCGCAATTGCGAACAATAGTTCGCAAATGCGAACTTCCCAGCTTTGCCTTGGCTTCGCAAATGCGAAGAAAAGTTCGCAAATGCGAACTTCCCACCCTTAGCTTATTTTTCAAACTCCAGAAATTGGTCGGGGTTCGCAATTGCGAACCCATGTTCGCAAATGCGAACACAGAGACCTGAAAAACACGAATTTCAGTCATTTCTTCACATTTTACAAAACCAAAACACCCATTTGCGATTCTTCAAGGATTTCTTCTTCATCAAAACGATTGTAAGTCACTTTTTACTTAATTCTTTCAATTCCTAACTGTCACGACCCCAAATCCTGTCGTGATGGCGCCCAGCACATTGCTAAGCCAGCCTGACCAATCAATATCAACAACGGAGCAGAAGCTCTCTTTAACCCATTTAAGCATTTCAAAATATGAAACAATAGTACAACAGCGGGGAAACCAAGTCCCAAAATATACTAACTCCCATAGACCGAAGGGTCAAGAGTCATGAGCCTCTACTGAACATGAGTATATAAAGGTTAACAAGATACCAAGTGCGGAAAGAAATGTCAATACAACATCAAAAGACAGTAGGAAGGGATGTCGGGTCCTGCGGACTCTGCAGCTACCTCGAATATCCACAAACGTCGCCTCGCACAACTACTGGATCACTGCTGAGAGGTACCTGGATCTGCACACAAGGTGCAGGGAGTAAAATGAGTACTGCCAGACTTAGTGGTAATAAACAAGGGTAAGACAGCGCAGATAAGAAATCCGCAATAAAGCACTATGTAAAGCTATAATCAGCTACCCTGTCATAGAATCAATCTTCACCGTACCTGTTCCAACAATTACCAATAAATAGCATAACAGCTAGCAGATGTAGCTAAATGCAATGCAATGCATGATATGACCGCTACGGCGCGTAGCTCGACTCCAATTTTGGGTACCCGTGCTCACTGTGGGGGTTCAGACTCCGGAGGGGCTCCTACAGCCCAAGCACATCTCATAGAGATATTCCTGCGGCGTGCAGTCCGATCCAACATATATCTCGCTGCGGCGTGCAGCCCGATCCACTACTAGTCAGCTAATATGCAGATACGGCCTCGCAGGCTCAAAAGTAGTTTTTGAAAACTCTTTTATCATTTTTCAGTTGGAAAACAGTAATATCAAGTTCCAGGAGATTGGAATTAGCATAATAACAAAATAGCTGCGGACTAGTAGTAAACTAGCATGTCTATATGATAAGACCATGATAGCGATCCTCGCGGGATCCAATAACTGGCTCACGGCCCACATGTATACTCAACCGCCCAAGAATGGGGTTCCTCGGCTCAAGAGTGGCCATTATCACAATATATATATATATATATGCAACCATCCGAGAAGGAGGTTCGACGGCTCTAGAATAGCCAATAATACAATATCAACAGGTCGGACTAATATATAGTCTCCAGTTCATGATCGACCCCGCACTCTCAAGAGTGTGCGTGTCTCGCCGCTATAGAGCGTCACAAAGTGGTATACCGGGGTTTCGAACCCGCTGGTCATCACCCACATCTATTACTCACCTCAATACGGCGCGACGACTACTCCGCAATGCCCTTGCCACGAGAATCAAGCTCCGCACGCGTAGAATCTGCTCAAATACAGTATAAATACAACAAATTAGGCCAATGGGACGACACCCAATCAAAACAACTCAATTTACATCAAAATTCCCAAAGTTGTCAAAACCCGACTTTCGGTACGCTTATCGAAAAATCACGAAAGTCACATATTCGGAGCCCTCATCTCAATACGAGTCTAAGCATATCAATTTTACCAAATTCGGACTCCATTTGCCCATTCAAAACCTTGATTTTCTAAAGTCCAAGCCTAGGGCTAAATCCTCCATAAATTACCCCAAATTCCTCCATTTTCATGATATAATTGCATAATATTACCAATACTAATCATAGTTTAAGTCCATAGATGATTACCCGATGATTTCCCTTGAATTCCTCTTCAAAATCGCCCAAATCGCCTCTAAAGCCGAGACTCAAAATGTGTGAAATGTTCTGAAATTTTTCTAACTTCCGATACACTTACTTACAGCGATTTTCGCTTCCGCGGAACATTTTCCGCTTCTACGCGCCCGTATCCGCGACCGAAGGGTCGCTTCGGCGGTTCCGAGCCTAGCCGGCCATTTCTCGCTTCGCGAACAAAGGGCCGCTTAGTGGACCCGCTTCGCGAAGAAGCTTCCGCTTCGCGGACACATCCGCCTCTCGCGCATCACCGACCGGCTACGCGGTCTCGCCCAAACGGAAAAATGTCCGCCTCGCGGACCATGCCCACTTCTCTCGTCCGCCTCGCGATCGCCGGCTCGCACCGGCCGACCCCGCTTCGGCGGAAAGGCTTCCGCTTCCGCGTAACCACCCGCTCCTGCGCATGTCGTCCGCTTCTGCGGCTCGCTCCCGCGTCCAAAATTCCGCAGGAGCGGAAACAACGGAAACAGAATGCCAACCCGCAATTTTTCCACAATTTTCTCCCGTTTAACCATCCGAAAACACCCCGAGGCCCCCGGACCTCATCCAAACATACCAACACATCTTAATACCTCATTCGAACTTGCTCCAATCCTCAAAACACGTCTAACAACATCAAAACCCATAATTCGCATCGAATTCAAGCCTAAATTCCTTAAAACATTCCAAATTACACATTCAATCAAAACCCCGACCAAACGACGTCCGAATGACCTGAAATTTTGCAGGCACATCCAAAATCACCTAACGGAGCTACTGCAACTGTCGAATTCCATTCCGACCCCCGGATCAAAATCTCACCTACCGTTCGGATTTCGCCAAAATTCAACCTTAGCCAATTCAAGCCTATTTCTACACCGGGCCTCCAAATTCAATTCCGATCGCTCCCCTAAGTCACAAATCACCTTCCGGAACTAACCGAATCATCGGAATCCGATTCCGAGCCCTCTAACCAAATAGTCAACTCCGGGTTGACTTTCCTTATTCAAGCTTCCTCCAAAAAGGCTATATGCCTCATTTCCAATTTAATTTCACTCCTAACTCCCCCGATAGACTCTAACACTTATATAAAAGCATGAATTATGTAGTTACAACATAACGGGGTGGTAATTCCCGTGACGACGGGCCGGGTCGTCACATTCTCCCCCTCTTAAGCGAACGCTCGTCCTCGAGCGGGTCAAGAAACATACCTGAAGTCTCAAACAAGTGAGGATATTTGCTCCGCATCTCCCGCTCGACCTCCCAAGTGGCCTCCTCCACGGGTCGACCTCTCCACTGAACCTTAACTGATGCAATCTCCTTAGACCTCAATTTTCTCACCTGCCGCCCCAAAATGGCAATAGGCTCCACATCATAGGATAAATCACCATCAAGCTGAATGGTACCGAAGTCTAATACATGAGACGGATCTCCAATGTACTTCCGGAGCATAGACACATGGAATACTGGATGAACGCTGGATAAGCTGGGCGGCAAGGCCAATTCATATGCCACCTCTCCAACTCTCCTAAGTATCTCAAAAGGACCAATGTACCCGGGACTCAACTTTCCTTTCTTCCCAAACCTCATGACACCCTTCATAGGTGAAATCTTCAACAATACTCTGTCACCAACCATGAAAGACAACTCTCGAACTCTACGGTCCACATAACTCTTCTGACGAGACTGTGTTGTATGAAGTCTCTCCTGGATCAACTTTGCTCTATCCAGAGCATCCTGGACTAACTCAGTCCCTATCAATCTAACCTCACCAGGCTCAAACCATCCCACGGGGGATCTACACCGTCTGCCATACAATGCCTCATACGGGGCCATCTGAATACTCGACTGATAACTGTTGTTGTAGGCAAACTCGGCAAGTGGTAGGAACTCATCCCACGAACCACCAAAATCAATCACACAAGCTCGCAACATATCCTCCAAGATCTGAATAGTGCGCTCAGACTGTCCGTCTGTCTGGGGGTGAAATGTTGTACTCAACTCAACCCGTGTACCCATCTCTCGCTGAAATGCTCTCCAAAACCGAGAAGTGAACTGAGTACCCCTGTCGGATATGATAGACACTGGAACTCCATGCAACCGAACAATCTCTCGAATAAAGATCTCAGCTAACCGCTCCGAGGAGTACGTAGTACACACAGGAATGAAGTGAGCTGACTTGGTCAGCCTATCCACAATCACCCAAACAGAATCAAACTTCCTCGCTGTCCGAGGGAGTCAAGTAACAAAGTCCATAGTGATCCTCTCCCACTTCCACTCAGGAATATCAATGCGCTGAAATACGCCATCGGGCCTCTGATGCTCGTACTTAACCTGCTGACAGTTGAGGCACCGTGCTACATGTCTGACAATGTCCATTTTCATCTTTCTCCACCAATAGTGCTTTTTCAAATCTTGATACATCTTCGCGGCTCCTGGATGGATAGAATACCGCGAGCTATGGGCCTCCTCCAGAATCAACTCACGAAGGCCATCAACATTGGGCACGCATATCCGGCCCTGCATCCTCAATACGCCGTCACTATCAATGGTGACGTATCTAGCATCATCATGCTGAACTCTGTCCCTCAGGACAGCCAAATGTGGATCATCATACTGGCGCTCACGAATACGATCATATAGAGATGACCGAGATACAACACAAGCCAATACCCTGCTGGGCTCCGAAATATCTAACCTCACAAGCCGATTGGCTAGCACCTGAACATCATAAGCAAATGGCCTCTCCTCAGCTGGAATATATGCCAAGCTCCCCATACCGACCGCCTTCCGGCTCAAAGCATCGGCCACCACATTGGCCTTCCCCGGATGATATAATATAGTGATGTCATAATCCTTAAGCAACTCTAGCCATCTCCGCTGTCTCAAATTAAGGTCTTTCTGTTTGAACAAGTGCTGGAGACTACGATGGTCGGTATACACCTCACAAGACACACCATACAAATAGTGCCTCCAAATCTTCAAGGCATGAACAATGGCGGCTAGCTCCAAGTCATGAACAGGATAGTTTTTCTCATGCGGCTTCAACTGCCAAGAAGCATAAGCAATCACCTTACCTTCCTGCATCAACATACAACCTATCCCCACTCTCGAGGCATCACAATAAATGGTATATGAACCTGAAGCTGATGGCAATACTAACACTGGAGCTGTGGTCAAAGCTGTCTTGAGCTTCTGAAAGCTCTCCTCGCACTCATCCGACCACACGAATGGTGCACCCTTCCGGGTCAATTTAGTCAATGAAGAAGCAATGGATGAAAATCCCTGAACAAACCGGCGATAATATCCCGCCAAGCCAAGAAAACTCCTGATCTCTATAGCTGAGGTCGGTCTAGGCCAACTCTGCACCGAATCTATCTTTTTCTGATCAACCTGAATACCATCACGAGACACCACATGTCCCAGAAATGCTACGGAATCGAGCCAAAACTCGCACTTGGAGAATTTAGCATATAGCTTCTCCTCTCTCAATCTCTCCAACACAATACTCAAATGCTGAGCATGCTCCTCCTGACTACGGGAGTAGACTAGAATGTCATCAATGAACACAATCACAAATAAATCCAAATAAGGCCCGAACACACTGTTCATCAGATGCATAAATGCTGCTGGGGCGTTGGTCAGCCCAAACGACATCACAAGAAACTCATAATGACCATATCGGGTCCTGAATGCAGTCTTCAATATATCTGAGTCTCTGATCTTCAACTGATGATAGCCTGAACGAAGATCGATCTTAGAAAACACCCTTGCACCCTGTAATTGGTCAAACAAATCATCTATGCGCGGCAGAGGGTACTTGTTCTTCACTGTCACTTTGTTCAATTGCCTATAATCAATACACATCCGCATGGAACCATCTTTCTTTTTAACAAATAATACCGGTGCACCCCACGGAGACACACTAGGGCGGATGAAACCCTTATCCAGACGCTCTTGAAGCTGCTCTTTTAGTTCTTTCAACTTGGCTGGTGCCATTCGATAAGGAGGAATGGTTATAGGCTGAGTGCCCGGCACCAAGTCAATGCCAAAATTAATATCCCTGTCCGGCGGCATGCCCGGCAGGTCTGAGGGGAATACATTTGGGAAGTCCCTCACAACAGGTACAGAATCAATGCTAGGAGACTCAGCTCCCACATCTCTCACAAAAGCTAAGTACGATAAACACCCTTTTTCAACCATCTTCCGAGCTTTTAGGAACGAAATAACACGGCTAGGGACGAAATCGGTCGAACCCCGCCACTCAATCTGAGAAATACCAGGAATGGCCAACGTAACTGTCTTAGCATGACAGTCCAATATAGCATGGTACGGAGACAACCAGTCCATACCCAATATAACATCAAAGTCCACCATCCCCAACAATAACAAATGTGCCTGGGTCTCCAGACCCCCAATAGATATAACACAAAGATCTATAGACATGATCCACAACAATCGTATCACCCACGGGGGTGGATACATGAACAGGTAAATCAAGAATACCACGAGTCGCACCCAAATAATGTGCAAAATAAGAGGACACGTAAGAATATGTGGACCCTGGATCAAATAGAACAGAGGCATCTCCGTGACAGACAGAAATGATACCTGTAATCACAGCATCGGAGGCAACTGCATCACGCCTGTCAGGAAGTGCATAGAACCGTGCCTGGCCTCCACCAGATCTCTCCTCGCCCCTGGGGCGTCCACGAGAAGACTGACCTCCACCTCTACTAGACTGAGATGGTGCTGAAGAGGAGGGCTGATCCCTCTGCTGAGTCCTGCCCCTACGTAGTCGAGGGCAATGTCTCCTTATGTGGCCAAACTCACCACACTCATAACATGCACCTGGTGCTGGAGAAGTAGGTGCTGCACTCTGGGCTGGGAGGGCACCAAGCGATGACTAACCCTGCTGAAACCCCTGTCGACCACGACCATAAGAACCTCCGCTCTGCTCTGGGCGGCCTGAATGAGAAGGTCTAGATGAGCGACCTCTGCTCTGCTAGGAATGCCCTCTAGATGGAGCACCACTGAAACTACCAGAACCACGAGGCCTCTTGGCCTCCCGCTCCTCTCTCTCTCGGCGACGATCCGCCTCAATAGAGCGTGCCATATCAGCAACCTGCTCAAACGATGATGACAAAACTCGCTCGTTGGTCATAAGAATACGGATAGAGTAGTTGAGGCCATCAATGAACCTCCTGATCCTCTCCCTCTCAGTGGGGATCATCCATGTGGCATGCCTAGCCAACTGAGTGAATCTAAGCTCATACTGAGTCACAGACATGTCGCCCTGAATCAACCACTCGAACCGGCGACGTAGCTCCTCGCGACGAGACCGAGGTACATATTTCTCTAGAAAGAGAGTAGAGAACTGCTGCCATGTGAGAGGTGCTGCTCTTGCAGGCCTACGCCTCTCAAACTCCTCCCACCAATCAAATGCGGGACCAGTGAACTGAAATGTAGTAAATGAAACTCCGCTGGACTCAAGAATACCAGCCGTACGCAGCATCTTCCGACATTTATCCAAGAAACCCTGGGCATCCTCGCCCTCAACGCCACTGAAATGGGGTGGCTGAAGTCTACCAAATCTCTCAAGACGACGCCGCTCGTCGTCGGGCATAACCTGAACCATATGCTCTGGAGCTGGAGCTGGTGCAGCTGGAGGAATAACCGGTGCAACCACCTGAGCAGGGACCGCCTCTGGCGTCTAAAGTCCCTGAACAACCGGGCCAGGTGTGCGAGCTGCAGGGGTCTGCTGACCAGCCCCTAACTGAGATGTCGCTACAGTAGCGGTAGCTGAAACTACCTGAGCCAAACCGGAACACACCGATAATATCCGAGCAAGAGTCTCCCGAAGACCGGGAATAGCAATAGATATAGTCCGGCCCCGAACCGGGACCTGCTGGGGCATCAACCCCTGGGGGCTGCTCCTGAACTGGTACAACGGGCGGGTCAGCTGGCACTGCCTCAGCCGCCCTACCTCTAACTCTAGCACGACCGCGCCCACGGCCTCTAACAGGTGGCAATGGAGGTCGTCCACCTCGTCCCGATGCTCGCGTTCTCGCCATCTGCGAGAGAATAGAATATAGAAGTTCAGTTCTCAGAACAACAAGATCGCACGACAGAGTTCAAGAAAAGTGAAGTTTTCCTAAAGGTTCGCAGCCTCCCGAGGATAAGTACAGGCGTCCCCGTACCTATCACACCTGCTGCGGCGCGCAGCCCGATCCGTATACCACTGCGGCGTGCAGTCCTGTCACGACCCCAAATCCGATCGTGATGGCGCCCAGCACATTGCTAAGCCAGCCCGACCAATCAATATCAACAACGGAGCTAGAAGCTCTCTTTAACCCATTTAAGCATTTCAAAATATGAAACAATAGTAATACTTATACTAACAGCGGGGAAACCAAGTCCCAAAATATACTAACTCCCATAGACCGAAGGGTCAAGAGTCATGAGCCTCTACTGAACATGAGTGTATAAAGGTTAACAAGATACCAAGTGCGGAAAGAAATGTCAATACAACATCAAAAGATAGTAGGAAGGGATGTCGGGTCCTGCGGACTCTGCAGCTACCTCGAATATCCACAAACGTCGCCTCGCACAGCTACTAGATCACTGCTGAGAGGTACCTGGATCTGCACACAAGGTGCAAGGAGTAAAATGAGTACTGCCAGACTCAGTGGTAATAAACAAGGGTAAGACAGCGCAGATAAGAAATCCGCAATAAAACACTATGTAAAGCTATAATCGAATACCCTGTCCGGAATCAATATCAACTGTACCTATACCAATAAGTACTAGCAAAATAGTATAACAGCTAGCAGATGTAGCTAAATGCAATGCAATGCATGATATGACCGCTACGGCGCGTAGCCCGACTCCAATTTTGGGTACCCGTGCTCACCGTGGGGGTTCAGACTCCGGAGGGGCTCCTACAGCCCAAGCACATCTCATAGAGATATTACTGCGGTGTGCAGCCCGATACAACATATATATATCTCGCTGCGGCGCGCAGCCCGATCCACTACTAGTCGGCTAATATGCAGATACAGCCTCGCAAGCTCAAAAGTAGTTTTTGAAAACTCTTTTATCATTTTTCAGTTGGAAAATAGTAATATCAAGTTCCAGAGATTGGAATTAGCATAATAACAAAATAGCTGCGGACTAGTAGTAAACTAGCATGTCTATATGATAAGACCATGATAACGATCCTCGCGGGATCCAATAACTGGCTCACGGCCCACATGTATACTCAACCGCCCAAGAAGGGGGTTTCTCGGCTCAAGAGTGGCCATTATCACAATATATATATATATATATATGCAACCATCCGAGAAGGAGGTTCGACGGCTCTAGAATAGCCAATAATACAGTATCAACAGGTCGGACTAATATATAGTCTCCAGTTCATGATCGACCCCGCACTCTCAAGAGTGTGCGTGTCTCGCCGCTATACAGCGTCACAAAGTGGTATACCGGGGTTTCGAACCCGCCGGTCATCACCCACATCTATTACTCACCTCAATACGGCGCGACGACTACTCCGCAATGCCCTTGCCACGAGAATCAAGCTCCGCACGCGTAGAATCTGATCAAATACAGTAGAAATACAATAAATTAGGCCAATGGGACAACACCCAATCAAAACAACTCAATTTACATCAAAATTCCCAAAGTTGTCAAAACCCGACTTTCGGTACGCTTATCGAAAAATCACGAAAGTCACATATTCGGAACCCTCATCTCAATACGAGTCTAAGCATATCAATTTTACCAAATTCGGACTCCATTTGCCCATTCAAAACCTTGATTTTCTAAAGTCCAAGCCTAGGGCTAAATCCTCCATAAATTACCCCAAATTCCTCCATTTTCATGATATAATTGCATAATATTACCAATACTAATCATAGTTTAAGTCCATAGATGATTACCTGATGATTTCCCTTGAATTCCTCTTCAAAATCGCCCAAATCGCCTCTAAAGACGAGACCTAAAATGTGTGAAATGTTCTGAAATTTTTCTAACTTCTGATACACTTACTTACAGCGATTTTCGCTTCTGCGGAACATTTTCCGCTTCTACGCGCCCGTATCCGCGACCAAAGGGTCGCTTCAGCGGTTCCAGGCCTAGCCGGCCATTTCCGCTTCTGCGAACAAAGGGCCGCTTAAGCGGACCCGCTTCTGCGAAGAAGCTTCCGCTTCTGCGGACACATCCGCCTCTGCGCATCACTGACCGCTTCTGCGGTCTCGCCCAAGCGGAAAAGTGTCCGCTTCTGCGGACCATGCCCAATTTCTCTCGTCCACTTCTGCGATCACTGGCTCGCACCAGCGACCCCGCTTCAGCGGAAAGGCTTCCGCTTCTGCGTAACCACCCGCTCCTGCGCATCTCGTCCGCTTCTGCGGACTCGCTCCTGCGTCTAAAATTCCGCAGGAGCGGAAACAACAGAAACAGGATGCCAACCTGCAATTTTTCCACAATTTTCTCCCGTTTAACCATCCGAAAACACCCCGAGGCCCCCGGACCTCATCCAAACATACCAACACATCTTAATACCTCATTCGAACTTGCTCCAATCCTCAAAACACGTCTAACAACATCAAAACCCATAATTCGCATCGAATTCAAGCCTAAATTCCTTAAAACATTCCAAATTACACATTCAATCAAAAACCCGACCAAACGACGTCCGAATGACCTGAAATTTTGCGGACATATCCAAAATCACATAACGAAGCTACTGCAACTGTCGGAATTCCATTCCGACCCCCGGATCAAAATCTCACCTACCGTTCGGATTTCGCCAAAATTCAACCTTAGCCAATTCAAGCCTATTTCTACACCGGCCTCCAAATTCAATTCCGATCGCTCCCCTAAGTCACAAATCACCTCCCGGAACTAACCGAATCATCAGAATCCGATTCCGAGCCCTCTAACCAAATAGTCAACTCCGGGTTGACTTTCCTTATTCAAGCTTCCTCCAAAAAGGCTATATGCCTCATTTCCAATTTAATTTCACTCCTAACTCCCCCGATAGACTCTAACACTTATATAAAAGCATGAATTATGTAATTACAACATAACGGGGTGGTAATTCCCGTGACGACGGGCCGGGTCGTCACACTAACATCATTAAACATGTTTTTCATAAGAAATCAAAGATTTTCATGGTAAAATTCTTGTTTTTGTTAGAAAATAGGGTTTTTCATAAATTGGGGAATTGGACCTCGAATTGAGGTCCGATTTTGAAACAAATTATATATATGAACTCGTGGGGGAATGGGTAACCGGATTTGGGTCCTAACCCCAAATTCCGACCATGTGGGCCCGGGGTTGAAATTTACTATTCATGGCAAAATGTTGTAAAAATGGTATTTGGTATTAAGAATTAGTTTGTTGAGTAAGAATTGATGATATTAAATCAATTATGTATAGATACGGTTGGATTGGAGCCAAATTGAAAGAAAAGACATTTCCACGGAGTGAATTGTTCATAAGCATTTGAGGTAAGTGTTTGTTCTATCCTAGCTTGAGGGAATAGGATTATGTGTTATGTGTTATGTGATCGAGTGCGGTGTATGGGCTGTGGTGACGAGCATCCATACACTGGCGTCTAGTATAACCGTGAGTCGTTGAAAAATGATATTTTGAGATATACTACAGGTGAATTGTTATTGTTCTCCCTTGTTGGGACTTGTTGTGAAGATAATTATTGATTGCCCTTGATGGGACGATTTATGAATTGTTGTTTCTTTCTCTGCGCCCTTAACTGTGATTGTTATTTGGGTGAGGAAGAGTGATAATGCACGAAGGGTGATGTCGTGCCATGTTTATTTATTTATGCACGAAGGTTAATGCCGTGCCATGGTTATTTATTTATGCACGAAGGTTAATGTCGTGCCATGTTTATTTATCGATTATGCACGAATGATCATGCCGTGCCCTGTTATTGAACCATGTACGAAGGATCATGCCGTACTATGGATGTGAGGATGAGAGTAAAAGCACGAAGGGTGATGCCATGTACTTTATTTGTTTGTTTGGTGAGGATGAGAGTAAAAGCACGAAGGGTGATGCCGTGCAATTGCTTGCTATTTCTTGAAGTGACATTATTCGTTTTTACATTATACTTTGTTTTCTTTGTGAAATTATTAACTGTGGTTAATTGTTGAATTCTTTAAGATATTCCTTATTGTGTTATTACTTGATTATTTCTTATTATTTTGTGGTACACATATATATATTGAATTGCACAGGTTTATGTGAGTGTCTGGTCCTAGGCTTGTCACTACTTCGCCGGGATAGGTCAGCACTTACCAGCACATGGGGTCGGTTGTGCTGATGCTACACTTCTGTGCGTTTTTGCACAGGTCCAGGTTACGATCAGGAGCAGCAGCGGCAGTAAATAGATTGCGTGGGAGTTGATCACATTTGAGACCGAGGTAGCTTGCAGACGTCCGCAGGCCCGGCGTCTCTTTCTTTATTTATGTTAATAGCTGTAGTCTCATTGTTCCGAGACAAACAGAATTATGTTATATTTCCTTCAGACTTTTATGTGTAGTATTCCATAGTAGTTTGTGAGTTGGTGACTCCAAGTCTTGGGTAGAGGATTTCGGTATGATTTTTACCTTGTGATTTATTATTTCCATTTCGATAAAGTATTCCGCATTTATTTAATTAAAATTGTGTTAAAAATAGGATAGTATGAATACAGTGGCTTGCCTAGCTACCACGAGTAGGCGCCATCACGATCCCGATATTGGGGGAAAATCCGGGTCGTGACAATTTCTTCTTCTGGATTAATTTCAAATTCTATTTCTCTTTCTTCTTTTACTTCTATCCTATAGCATTCTTTATCTTGGATATATTTTATTTTTTCTTTCTGTCTTGGTTTTTTACAATTTGGAGATATATGTCCATATTCTCCACAATTGTAGCATTTACATTGGTTTTTCCCTCCTGACTTTTTTCTTTTAGTAAATTGTTTAGGTTTCCAATAAGTTTTTACACCTCTTGGTAATCTTTTCCTTTTTATTTTTCTATATGTTTTTTGTTTTTTCGGATATCTTTTATACTTTCTATAATTCTTTAGACACCCATATGCTCCTGTTGCATATTTGTCACATTCTATTATTCCTGTTTTTCTCATTAGATTTGCTATGCTTTGTTTTCGTTTATCATTACATTGTTTCTGTAAATATTCTTTCATTGCATAGTATCTTGTTCCAATACTATCTATGAATCTTTCTCCTTTGTCTTTTAGTTTTTGATAGTTTTCTTCTAAGTTGTTACCAATAACAGGTATTTTTGCATAATATCTTTTGATATATTCTTCTTTTTCCTCTTTTGTTAATTTGTTGTAGTATTTTTTAAATTCACATGTATATTCCTCCAAATATCTTAAATCACATATCAGTAGTTGATCTAACTGGTACTTGGCTTTTTTTCTATTTGTTTCTGTATCATCTATATTTTTTCCTAGTCCTGCTGGACCAAACTCTGTTAGTATAGAGTATTCTATATTTTGGAGTATATCTGTTGCACTATTTCCTATTTCCAATTTTAATTTTGCTTCTGGTTCCATATTTTCGAAATAGTCTTGTACAGTTCCTATGCAACTCTGCATAATATATCTTGCTGCTTCATCCTTTTTTATGTTATTATTTCTTATTGCAAAGCTCATTTGTATTGCCCATTCTTCTATGATTCTTTTTGTATCATTATTATATATACAATCTAAGTTTAATATAACTCCCTTAGATGATATTTCATCTAAATGTATTTGGTGCGGACTTCTAAATTTCCATAGTATTTTTTCTCTATCTTTATTTAATCTTGTGTTTGGATATTTGTATCTTCGTTTTTCTTTTCCTGTACTTTCTTTACTGTTATCATATTCGCTTCTTCTTTCTTTGAATCTGAACCTTGTTGGTTCTGGTAGATCTTCTTCTTCTATTTTCATAATTCACTTGTTCTGTTTCTGATTCTGATGATTGATTGGATTCTTCTTCAGAATCTTCTTCAGATTTTTCTGATTGTTCTTTTTCCATCATATTTACCTTTGCTTCTTTTGTGGGATCTATAGGATCTAGATCGTCTGGGTCTAATTCATCTTCTTGGTTATAAGTGTCTTTTAAAATAAAAGTTTCTTGTTCTATTTCTTTCTTTTGTTTGTCTTTTAATTTGTTTATTTCTTCTTGCATATTTGTCATTTTCTCCTTTGTTTCTCTTATTTCTCTGAGTATAATTGCTAAAGTATCTTCTTTGGAAACTGAAGTTTCTGGTTCTTCTATAATATTCGTTATTGTAGGTACTGCGGGTATATTTGGTGTTATAATTTCTTTTTGTCTTCTTTCAATCTCTTGTCTTTTGAGTAATATCTTTTTTCTTTCTTGTGCCGTTCTGGCTTTTGCTAATAATGGAAAATCTGGGTGATCTGTGATATTCATATATTCTTTTGGAATAATTTTGTTTTCTATATTATCTAATTGTATAGACATTTTTGAAGTTTGTCTGTAGATTTTTTTATTTATATCTTCTTCATCCGAGCTTGATGACTCGTATGTTTTGAACATGAATATTTGTTCTTTCTTTTTTGTTTCTTTATGTAAAACTCTTGAAATAGTAACAATTCCTGGGTACTTTGGTCTTTCTGATGTTTCTTCTTTTTCTATTTCTTTTTCTGCTCTTTTTCTTAATCTTGATATTTCTTGCGATATTTTTTCTAATTTTTGATCTTGTTCTGATAGTATCTGTTTGAGTTTTTGTATATCTATTTTCTGTTCAAATAACTTGACATCTATTGTTTTTTTCATATCTGCCAATAGATTTATTCTATATTCGAAATCCATTTCTGCTATATATTTTTCTTTATCAGATAATTTTTCTTTTTCTTCTTCTGATATATATTTTTTTTTGTAATATGTTTCGAGTAGTAGTAGGTAAATTTACTAAATGATCCATAATTTGTTTATTTGTCCAATTTATCTGTTTGTGTTCTCCAAAACCTCCTTCTCCTGCAACTATATATGTATCAAAGCGTAGGTATATAATGACAGATTTTAAAAGACTACACTTAGACGAACAAAGTTATAATATCTCTAAAAATATATTACCATCTTCATCATACATAGACTTAGGTCCGGATTATGCTAGGAAAAGAAAAACGAAGATACAAATATCCAAACACAAGATTAAATAAAGATAGAGAAAAAATACTATGGAAATTTAGAAGTCCGCGCCAAATACATTTAGATGAAATATCATCTAAGGGAGTTATATTAAACTTAGATTGTACATATAATAATGATACAAAAAGAATTCTTTATGTAAAATTCTTGAAATAGTAACAATTCCTGGGTACTTTGGTGTCACGACCCCAAATCCGGTCGTGATGGCGCCCAGCACATTGCTAAGCCAGCCTGACCAATCCATATCAACCACGGAGCTAGAAGCTCTCTTTAACCCATTTAAGCAAATTAATTCAGGAAATAACAGCGATATATATAACGAAAACGGGGAACCAAGTTCCATAATACATCAACTCCCATAGACCAAGGGTCAAGAGTCATGAGCCTTTACTGAACATGAGTGTATAAAGGTTTACAAGATACCAAGTGCGGAAAGAAATGTCAATACAAAATCAAAGGACAGTAGGAAGGAATGTCGGGTCCTGCGGACTCTGCAGCTACCTCGAATATCCACAAACGTCGCCTCGCACAGCTACTGGATCACTGCTGAGAGGTACCTGGATCTGCACACAAGGTGCAGGGAGTAAAATGAGTACTGCCAGACTTAGTGGTAATAAACAAGGGTAAGACAGCATAGATAAGAAATCCGCAATAAAGCACTATGTAAAGCTACAATCAGCTACCCTGTCATAGAATCAATCTTCACTGTACCTGTTCCAACAAATACCAATAAATAGCATAACAGCTAGGAGATGTAGCTAAATGCAATGCAATGCATGATATGACCGCTACGGCGTGTAGCCCGACTCCAATTTTGGGTACCCGTGCTCACCGTGGGGGTTCAGACTCCGGAGGGGCTCCTACAGCCCAAGCACATCTCATAGAGATATTCCTGCGGCGTGCAGTCCGATCCAACATATATCCTGCTGCGGCGCGCAGCCCGATCCACTACTAGTCAGCTAATATGCAGATACAGCCTCGCAGGCTCAAAAATAGTTTTTGAAAACTCTTTTATCATTTTTCAGTTGGAAAACAGTAATGTCAAGTTCCAGAGATTGGAATTGGCATAATCACAAAAATAGCTGCGGACTAGTAGTAAACTAGCATGTCTATATGATAAGACAATAATGACGATCCTCGCAGGATCCAATAACTGGCTCACGGCCCATATGTATACTCAACCGCCCAAGAAGGGGGTTCCTCGGCTCAAGAGTGGCCATTATCACAATATATATATATATGCAACCATCCGAGAAGGAGGTTCGACGGCTCTAGAATAGCCAATAATACAGTATCAACAGGTCGGACTAATATATATAGTCTCCAATTCATGATCGACCCCGCACTCTCAAGAGTGTGCGTGTCTCGCCGCTATACGGCGTCACAAAGTGGTATACCGGGGTTTCGAACCCGCTGGTCATCACCCACATCTATTACTCACCTCAATACGGCGCGACGACTACTCCGCAATGCCCTTGCCACGAGAATCAAGCTCGCACGCGTAGAATCTGATCAAATACAATAATTATATCAATTACGGGTCAAAGAATCATAACCCACTTCAATTTATATGAAATTCGCATAATTACACTAAGTTGGTAAAACCCGACCCCGGGCCCCACTGCTCGGAAAATTCCGAAATTAGCACCAACGCGATCCTTATCTCGCCACGAGTCCGTGCATATAAAATTTATCGAAATCGGAGTTCAAATGGCCTCCCAAATCCAAAATTCCCGTTTTCAATATTTAGGCCACATTTCTTCAAGATTTCAACCCAATTTCATGAAGATTGATGTTAATACTACCATAAATTGATGTTTTCGAGTCAAGAATCTTACCTCCGACGAATACCCGATGACTTCTCAGTGATTTCCTCGAGTTTTCTTCTCTCTAGGGCTCAAATGTGTGTTTTGGGTTAATGAACCCGTAACCCTCTGTTTCTGGATTAAATTCAATGCCAGAACAATTTCTTCTACGCGATCGCGATCTTCTTCACGCGATCGCGATGCTCAAAATCTCGGCCTCACGCGATCGCGACATCACTCACGCGATCGCGATGCACAATCACCCTGCTTCACGCGATCGCGTCCTTAATTCCTGCGATCGCGTAGCTCATTTCCCCTGGACCCATTTCTTCTTCTACGCGATCGCGTAGATAAGCATGCGATCGCGATGTACACCCGTTTTATTCTACGCGATCGCGACTGGCTACCCTGCGATCGCGATGCCCTGGCCCCCAGCTCTATGCGATCGCATCCCCCTCCCCACGATCGCGGAGAGCAAACGCCTGCTGCGTTTATGACAGCAACCAGTTTTTTTTTCTCTTTTCTTCCAAAAATGGTCCGTTTGGACCCCCGGATTCATCCCGAGACCCCCGGGACCCCAACGAAAACCACCAACATATTCCAAAACATGATACGAACTTGTTCCAATCATAAAAACACCCTACTAAACATCAAAATCTCCATTTACTCACGGATTCAAGCCTAAGTTTCTTCTAAACTTTCAAAACTAACATTCAATCCAAAACCCGATCAAACGATGTCCGAATGACCTGAAAATTTGCGGACATATCCAAAATCACATAATGAAGCTACAGAAATTGTCGGAATTCCATTCCGACCCCCGGATCAAAATATCACCTACCATCCGGTTTTCGCCAAAATTCAACCTTCGCCAATTCAAGCTTAAAACTATACCGGACCTCCGAATTCAATTCCGATTGTTCTCCTAAGTCATAAATGATCCCCCGGAACTAGTCGAATCATCGGAATCCGGTTCCGAGCACTCTAACTCAATAGTCAACTCTTGGTTGACTTTTCATATTCAAGCTTTCTTCAAACATGCTATTTGTTTCATTTTCAATCCAAATCATTACTAACTCACCCCATATACTCTAATACTGTTTTAAAAGCATAATATATGTAAATGCAAGGTAACGGGGTGGTAATTACCGTAACGACGGGCCGGGTCGTTACATTCTCCCCAACTTAAACAAACGCTCGTCCGCGAGCGGGTTAAGAAATATACCTGGAGTATCAAACAAGTGTGGATATCTACTTCGCATCTCCTGCTCGATCTCCCAAGTTGCTTCCTCCACGGGACGACCTCTCCACTGCACTTTCACTGAAGCTATATCCTTAGATCTCAGCTTACGAACCTGTCGACCCAAAATGGCTACTGGTTCCACATCATAAGTCAAATCCTCATCTAGCTGTATCGTGCCGAAGTCCAACACATGAGACGGGTCTCCGACATACTTCCGGAGCATAGATACATGGAACACCGGGTGAACTCCCGACAAACCGGGTGGCAAAGCAAGCATATAAGCCACCTCCCCAACTTTCCTAAGCACCTCAAAAGGTCCAATAAACCTTGGGCTCAACTTCCCTTTCTTTCCAAACCTCATAACACCCTTCATAGGCGAAACTTTCAGCAACACCTTCTCACCTACTGAATAAGACACATCTCGGACCTTCCGGTCTGCATAACTCTTCTGACGCGACTGAGCTGTGCGAAGTCTCTCCCGAATCACCTTCACCTTATCTAAGGCATCTTGGACTAACTCTGTCCCTAACAACCTAGCCTCGCCGGGCTCGAACCAACCGACTGGAGACCTACACCGCCTCCCATATAAAGCTTCATACGGTGCCATCTGAATGCTGGACCGATAGCTATTATTGTAAGCAAACTCCGCCAAAGGCAAATAATCAGCCCATGAACCACCAAAATCAATGACACAAGCACGCAACATGTCCTCCAATATCTGAATAGTACGCTCAGACTGCCCATCCGTCTGTGGATTAAATGATGTGCTCAACTCTACCTGTGAACCCAACTCTCGCTGAAATGTCCTCCAGAACTGAGATGTGAACTGGGTACCTCTGTTTGATATAATGGAAATAGGAACTCCATGCAATCTCACTATCTCACGGATGAATATCTCTGCTAACCGCTCTGAGGAATAAGTAGTACACACTGGGATGAAATGAGCTGACTTAGTCAGTCTATCCACAATCACCCAAACTGAATCAAACTTCCTCGTCGTCCGAGGGAGTCCACTAACAAAGTCCATAGTTATTCTTTCCCACTTCCACTCCGGAATATCAATACGTCGGAATACACCACCAGGTCTCCGATGCTCATACTTGACCTGCTGACAGTTTAGACACCGAGCCACATGGCTCACAATATCTTTCTTCATCTTTCTCCACCAGTAATGCTGCTTCAAATCCTGATACATCTTCGCGGCTCCTGGATGAATAGAATACCGCGAGCTGTGGGCCTCCTCCAATATCAACTCACGAAGGCCATCAACATTGGGCACGCATATCCGGCCCTCATCCGCAATACACCATCGCTATCAATAGTGACATCTCTGGCATCATCATGCTGAACTCTGTCCTTAAGGACAAGTAAGTGTGGATCATCATACTGGCGCTCTCGAATACGATCATATAAAGAAGAACGAGCTACTACATAAGCCATCACCCGACCGGGCTCAGAAATATCCAGCCTTACCATCTGATTAGCTAACGCCTGAACATCAACTGCTAGGGGTCTCTCCCCAACTGGAATATACGCCAAACTGCCCATACTAATAGCCTTCCGGCTCAATGCATCAGCAACTACATCGGCTTTCCGGGATGGTACAAGATAGTAATATCATAGTCTTTAAGCAATTCAAGCCATCTCCGCTGCCTCAAATTTAGATCTTTCTGCTTAAACAAATGCTGAAGGCTGTGGTGGTCTGTATATACATCACAAGACACACCATATAGATAATGCCTCCAAATCTTCAAGGCATGAACAATAGCAACTAACTCCAAATCATGAACAGGGTAGTTTTTCTCGTGGGGCTTTAGCTGACGAGAAGCATAAGCAATTACCTTACCTTCCTGCATCAACACACAACCTATCCCCACTCTCGAGGCATCACAATAAACGGTATATGAACCTGAAGCTGATGGCAATACTAACACTGGAGCTGTGGTCAAAGCTGTCTTGAGCTTCTGAAAGCTCTCCTCGCACTCATCCGACCACACGAATGGTGCACCCTTCCGGGTCAATTTAGTCAATGAAGAAGCAATGGATGAAAATCCCTGAACGAACCGGCGATAATACCCCGCCAAGCCAAGAAAACTCCTGATCTCTGTAGCTGAGGACGGTCTAGGCCAACTCCGCACCGCCTCTATCTTTTTCTGATCAACCTGAATACCATCACGAGACACCACATGTCCCAGAAATGCCACGGACTCGAGCCAAAACTCACACTTGGAGAATTTAGCATATAGCTTCTCCTCCCTAAATCTCTGCAACACAATACTCAAATGCTGAGCGTGCTCCTCCTGACTACGGGAGTAGACTAGAATGTCATCAATGAACACAATCACAAATGAATCCAAATAAGGCCCGAACACACTGTTCATCAGATGCATAAATGCTGCTGGGGCGTTGGTCAGCCCAAACGACATCACAAGAAACTCATAATGACCATATCGGGTCCCGAATGCAGTCTTCATAATATCCGAGTCCCTGATCTTCAGCTGATGATAGCCTGAACGAAGATCGATCTTAGAAAACACCCTCGCACCCTGTAACCGATCAAACAAATCATCTATGCGCGGTAGAGGGTACTTGTTCTTCACTGTCACTTTGTTCAATTGCCTATAATCAATACACATTCGCATGGAACCATCTTTCTTTTTAACAAATAATACCGGCGCACCCCACGGAGACACACTAGGGCGGATGAAACCCTTATCCAGAAGCTCTTGAAGCTGCTCTTTCAGTTCTTTCAACTCAACTGGTGCCATTCGATAAGGAGGAATGGATATAGGCTGAGTGCCCGGCACCAAGTCAATGCCAAAATCAATATCCCTGTCCGGCGGCATGCCCGGCAGGTCTGAGGGGAATACATCTGGAAAATCCCTCACAACAGGTACAGAATCGATGCTAGGAGACTCAGCTCCCACATCTCTCACAAAAGCTAAGTACGATAAACACCCTTTTTCAACCATTTTCTGAGCCTTTAAGAACGAAATAACACGGCTAGGGACGAAATCGGTCGAACCCCGCCACTCAATCTGAGAAATACCAGGAATGGCCAACGTAACTGTCTTAGCATGACAATCCAATATAGCATGATACGGAGACAACCAGTCCATACCCAATATAACATCAAAGTCCACCATACCCAACAATAACAAATCGGCCTGGGTCTCCAGACCCCCAATAGATATAACACAGGATCTATAGACATGATCTACAACGATCGTATCACCCACGGGGGTGGATACATGAACAGGCAAATCAAGACTACCACGAGTCGCACCCAAGTGATGTGCAAAATAAGAGGACACGTAAGAATATGTGGACCCCGGATCAAATAGAACAGAGGCATCTCTGTGACAGACAGAAATGATACCTGTAATCACAGCATCGGAGGCAACTGCATCACGCCTGTCAGGAAGTGCATAGAACCGTGCCTGGCCTCCACCAGATCTCTCCTCGCCCCTGGGGCGTCCACGAGAAGACTGACCTCCACCTCTACTAGACTGAGATGGTGCTGAAGAGGAGGGCTGATCCCTCTGCTGAGTCCTGCCCCTACGTAGTCGAGGGCACTGTCTCCTCATGTGGCCAAACTCACCACACTCATAATATGCACCTGGTGCTGGAGAAGTAGGTGTTGCACTCTGGGCTGGGAGGGCACCAAGCGATGACCGACCCTGCTGAAACCCCTGTCGACCACGACCATAAGAACCTCCGCTCTGCTCTGGGCGGCCTGAATGAGAAGGTCTAGATGAGCAACCTCTGCTCTGCTGGGAATGCCCTCTAGATGGAGCACCACTGAAACTACCAGAACCACGAGGCCTCTTGGCCTCCCGCTCCTCTCTCTCTCGACGACGATCCGCCTCAATGGAGCGTGCCATATCAGCTACCTGCTCAAACGATGATGACAAAACTCGCTCGCTGGTCATAAGAATACGGATAGAGTAGTTGAGGCCATCAATGAACCTCCCGATCCTCTCCCTATCAGTGGGGATCATCCATGTGGCATGCCTAGCCAACTGAGTGAATCTAAGCTCATACTGGGTCACAGACATGTCGCCCTGAATCAACCACTCGAACCGGCGACGTAGCTCCTCGCGACGAGACCGAGGTACATATTTCTCTAGAAAGAGAGTAGAGAACTGCCGCCATGTGAGAGGTGCTGCTCTTGCGTGCCTACGCCTCTCAAACTCCTCCCACCAATCAAATGCGGGACCGGTGAACTGAAATGTAGTAAATGAAACTCCGCCGGACTCAAGAATACCAGCCGCCCGCAACATCCTCTGACACTTATCCAAGAAACCCTGGGCATCCTCGCCCTCAACGCCACTGAAATAGGGTGGCTGAAGTCTACCAAACCTCTCAAGATGACGCTGCTCGTCGTCGGGCATAACCTGAACCATATGCTCTGGAGCTGGAGCTGGTGGAGCTGGAGGAATAACCGGTGCAACCACCTGAGCGGGGACCGCCTCTGGTGTCTGAAGTCCCTGAACAACCGGGTCAGGTGTGCGAGCTGCAGGGGTCTGCTGACCACCCCCTGTCTGAGATGTCGCTGTAGTAGCAGTAGCTGAGACTACCTGAGCCAAACCGGAACACACCGATAATATCTGAGCAAGAGTCTCCTGAAGACCAGGAATAGCAATAGATACAGTCTGGCCCTGAACTGGGGCTGCTGGAGTATCAACCACTGGGGGCTGCTCCTGAACTGGTACAACGGGCGGGTCAGCTGGCACTGCCTCAGCTACCCTACCTCTACCTCTAGCACGACCGCGCCCACGACCTCTAACAGGTGGCAATGGAGGTCGTCCACCTCGTCCCGATGCTCGCGTTCTCGCCATCTGCGAGAGAATAGAATATAGAAGTTCAGTTCTCAGAACAACAAGATCGCACGACCGAGTTCAAGAAAAGTGAAGTTTTCCTAAAGGTTCGCAGCCTCCCGAGGATAAGTACAGGCGTCCCCGTACCGATCCACAAGACTCTACTAACCGGCTCAAGACTCACGAGGCCTAGTAAACCTAGGCTCTGATACCAACTTGTCACGACCCCAAATCCGGTCGTGATGGCGCCCAGCATATTGCTAAGCCAGCCTGACCAATCCATATCAACCACGGAGCTAGAAGCTCTCTTTAACCCATTTAAGCAAATTAATTCAGGAAATAACAGCGATATATATAACGAAAACGGGGAACCAAGTTCCATAATACATCAACTCCCATAGACCAAGGGTCAAGAGTCATGAGCCTTTACTGAACATGAGTGTATAAAGGTTTACAAGATACCAAGTGCGGAAAGAAATGTCAATACAAAATCAAAGGACAGTAGGAAGGAATGTCGGGTCCTGCGGACTCTGCAGCTACCTCGAATATCCACAAACGTCGCCTCGCACAGCTACTGGATCACTGCTGAGAGGTACCTGGATCTGCACACGAGGTGCAGGGAGTAAAATGAGTACTGCCAGACTCAGTGGTAATAAACAAGGGTAAGACAGCGCGGATAAGAAATCCGCAATAAAGCACTATGTAAAGCTACAATCAGCTACCCTGTCATAGAATCAATCTTCACTGTACCTGTTCCAACAAATACCAATAAATAGCATAACAGCTAGCAGATGTAGCTAAATGCAATGTAATGCATGATATGACCGCTACGGCGTGTAGCCCGACTCCAATTTTGGGTACCCGTGCTCACTGTGGGGGTTCGGACTCCGGAGGGGCTCCTACAGCCCAAGCACATCTCATAGAGATATTCCTGCGGCGTGCAGTCCGATCCAACATATATCCTGCTGCGGCGCGCAGCCCGATCCACTACTAGTCAGCTAATATGCAGATACAGCCTCGCAGGCTCAAAAATAGTTTTTGAAAACTCTTTTATCATTTTTCAGTTGGAAAACAGTAATGTCAAGTTCCAGAGATTGGAATTGGCATAATCACAAAAATAGCTGCGGACTAGTAGTAAACTAGCATGTCTATATGATAAGACAATAATTCCGATCCTCGCGGGATCCAATAACTGGCTCACGGCCCATATGTATACTCAACCGCCCAAGAAGGGGGTTCCTCGGCTCAAAAGTGGCCATTATCACAATATATATATATATGCAACCATCCGAGAAGGAGGTTCGACGGCTCTAGAATAGCCAATAATACTGTATCAACAGGTTGGACTAATATATAGTCTCCAATTCATGATCGACCCCGCACTCTCAAGAGTGTGCGTATCTCGCCGCTATACAGCGTCACAAAGTGGTATACCGGGGTTTCGAACCCGCTGGTCATCACCCACATCTATTACTCACCTCAATACGGCGCGACGACTACTCCGCAATGCCCTTGCCACGAGAATCAAGCTCCGCACGCGTAGAATCCGATCAAATACAATAATTATATCAATTACGAGTCAAAGAATCATAACCCACTTCAATTTATATGAAATTCGCATAATTACACTAAGTTGGTAAAACCCGAACCCGGGCCCCACTGCTCGGAAAATTCCGAAATTAGACCCAACGTGATCCTTATCTCGCCACGAGTCCGTGCATATAAAATTTATCGAAATCGGAGTTCAAATGGCCTCCCAAATCCAAAATTCCCGTTTTCAATATTTAGGCCACATTTCTTCAAGATTTCAACCCAATTTCATGAAGATTGATGTTAATACTACCATAAATTGATGTTTTCGAGTCAAGAATCTTACCTCCGACGAATACCCGATGACTTCTCAGTGATTTCCTCGAGTTTTCTTCTCTCTAGGGCTCAAATGTGTGTTTTGGGTTAATGAACCCGTAACCCTCTGTTTCTGGATTAAATTCACTGCCAGAACAATTTCTTCTACGCGATCGCGATCTTCTTCACGCGACCGCGATGCTCAAAATCTCGGCCTCACGTGATCGCGACATCACTCACGCGATCGCGATGCACAATCAACCTGCTTCACGCAATCGCGTCCTTAATTCCTGCGATCGCGTAGCTCATTTCCCCTGGACCCATTTCTTCTTCTACGCGATCGCGTAGATAAGCATGCGATCGCGATGTACACCCATTTTATTCTACGCGATCGCGACTGGCTACCCTGCGATCGCGATGCCCTGGCCCTCAGCTCTACGCGATCGCATCCCCCTCCCCGTGATCGCGGAGAGCAAATGCCTGCTGTGTTTATGACCGCAACCAGTTTTTTTTTCTCTTTTCTTCCAAAAATGGTCCGTTTGGACCCCCGGATTCATCCCGAGACCCCCGGGACCCCAACGAAAACCACCAACATATTCCAAAACACGATACGAACTTGTTCCAATCATAAAAACACCCTACTAAACATCAAAATCTCCATTTACTCACGGATTCAAGCCTAAGTTTCTTCAAAACTTTCAAAACTAACATTCAATCCAAAACCCGATCAAACGATGTCCGAATGACCTGAAAATTTGCAGACATAACCAAAATCACGTAACGAAGCTACAAAAATTGTCGGAATTTCATTCCGACCCCCGGATCAAAATATCACCTACCATCCGGTTTTCGCCAAAATTCAACCTTCGCCAATTCAAGCTTAAAACTATACCGGACCTCCGAATTCAATTCCGATTGTTCTCCTAAGTCATAAATGATCCCCCGGAACTAGTCGAATCATCAGAATCCGGTTCCGAGCACTCTAACTCAATAGTCAACTCTTGGTTGACTTTTCATATTCAAGCTTTCTTCAAACATGCTATTTGTTTCATTTTCAATCCAAATCATTACTAACTCACCCGATATACTCTAATACTGTTTTAAAAGCATAATATATGTAAATGCAAGGTAACGGGGTGGTAATTACCGTAACGACGGGCCGGGTCGTTACATTTGGTCTTTCTGATGTTTCTTCTTTTTCTATTTCTTTTTCTGCTCTTTTTCTTAATCTTGATATTTCTTGCGATATTTTTTCTAATTTTTGATCTTGTTCTGATAGTATCTGTTTGAGTTTTTGTATATCTATTTTCTGTTCAAATAACTTGACATCTATTGTTTTTTTCATATCTGCCAATAGATTTATTCTATATTCGAAATCCATTTCTGCTATATATTTTTCTTTATCAGATAATTTTTCTTTTTCTTCTTCTAATATATTTTTTTTTGTAATATGTTTCGAGTAGTAGTAGGTAAATTTACTAAATGATCCATAATTTGTTTATTTGTCCAATTTATCTGTTTGTGTTCTCCAAAACCTCCTTCTCCTGCAACTATATATGGTACGAATCTAGCATAATCCGGACCCAAGTCTATGTATGATGAAGATGGTAATATATTTTTAGAGATATTATAACTTTGTTCGTCTAATTGTAGTCTTTTAAAATCTGTCATTATATACCTACGCTCTGATACCAATATAGGGAAGATATATAAAATGCGGAAATTAGATGGGGAAAGTATAACAACAGAATTTAAATACAAGAACTTAAAGCTAAAGTTTAAAACAATATTTTAAAAACTATCTCTCTTTATCTTATAAAGGTGACATGTTTTAAACAATCATATATTCGGATACAAAATCTATATATATTTAAAGATATTAACCATGTATTAAAGATTTTAATCTTCACAACATGACTTAGTAATCTCGGCACTATTCCTAACAACGCCTTCACACGGCTAATAGGATTACGGCCAATTACAGCATGCTTCTCTTAGATTAACAAAAATTTAAAACATGGTAATAGCTAGAAATATTTATAGAGTATCTAAATACATGATACAATTTAAAACTAAATCATATTTACAAGATAAAAAGAGATATTGAAAATTTAGCTACTCATAGGCATAATAAAAACACACATATTTTATTAAGCATAAAAACTTACTAGATTACACGATGTTGTTGGTGCTCAACTGCTTACACACTTAAGAACTTAAAACTAGAGAGATTTTTAGAGAGAAGAATGGAGAGGTCGATGCCTCCAACTAAACTACTAAGGCTCCTTATATAATGGAGCTTACAAGGACTTGATTGCAAATTAAAAACTTATATTTACATCCTATGGGCCTCTATTATTGTTGTAGGGACCTTTGTCTCTATTATTGCTTCCTCTTTTTCTTCCGTTCTTATCTTCTCTATTATTGCTGCCACTCCTTTTACTTTTGACTTTATATCCTTTTCTCTTTATCTTGTTGTCGGGGAATCTTCTTTTGTTTCTTGTCTTTTTGCTACCGACTCTTTTCTGTGCTATTCATCTTCTTCTTCGTGTATCTCTTCTGCTTCTTCAACTCTTCTTTTTCTTTGTTTGAAAAATATATTTTCCATTTCTTCATCATTTTCTAGATTAACATCACATTTGGGTATATCTTGTATTTCACAGTGTGGACATATATGTTTGATGTTTTTCTTTGTAATTTTATATCTATTCATTAAATCACATAATATTATCCCTGTTTCTTTTGATATCAATGGATATGTTAGATCTGCAGTTGAATTTTTATCTTTGTATACTGGATTCAGTATATCACACATCCAGTCTTCTATCTGTTCTTCTATTCTGTCTTGTTGTCTAGTATTTTTGGTAGATGAATATATCATTGTATATTTTCTGTTGAGGTAAATCCACTTATCTCTGTTGTAAGTCTGTAGTTCTTCAAATATAACTTTTAATCCGTAAGCTCTTTTTTCCTTGACTATATAGTTTACTTCTTGAATAGTACATAAGTCTTGTACTCTGTTTTCATATTCCAATATTTTTGACGTCAATCCTATTTTGATTAGTTGTATCTTTGGCAATATATTTCTCTGTTGTTGTGTTACTTCTGCCATTGCTGTGTAAAATCTTACATACATGAATCTTGTTTTTGTAGCTATCTGGAATTTATTAACTGCTTCCATTATTTCTGTTCCCAAGCATTCTACTTCTGCTGGTGAAGTAATGTATATTGAGTGTAATAGTCCATATTTGAATGCCTCTGTCACTAATCTTTTCTCTGTATTTGGCAATGCCACTAATTTGTTTATCTTTTCTGCTGAATTTATTCGGAAATCTTCATTATCTGTGCTTTGATTCAGGTAGTTGATCATAGCTGTTGCATTTTGTAAGTATTTGTCTGCTATTTCCATTCTTTCGAACTTCTGTTTTTCTACTTTTGTCCATTTTCCTTTTACTTCTCCTTGTTGTCCTTGTTGAGCTTGTTGAGCTAGTATATCTTTATATTTTATTTTTTCTATTTTTGCTTCAATAACCTTTTCTTTTCCTTTTGAGTTTTTTCTTGATGACTCTTGCTCTGTATCTTTCTCTTGCTTTATCTGCTTTTCTTTTACTTGCTGTAATTCTTCTTTCATCTGTTTATTTTCCATTTTGATTTCTTCCATTGTCAGTGCCAATTTGTTGATTGCTGCTAAGATTTCTTCCATCTCTTGTTAAATAATCTGCAAGAAAATTCTTTTTAGTTTCTATATATTCAATCTTGAAATCAAATTTTGCTATTTCAGATAGTATACTTAGTATGTTTCTCGTTTGTATTTTATCTTTTATATTCCTATTTTTTATCCATTGATAGGATACTAAATTATCTGTTCTAATAATTATTTCTCCTTCCGAAATATATAATTCGTATGCTTTTAATGCATAATATATTGCTAATAATTCTTTTCTATTTATTTCCCATTTTTCATGTTGTTCTTTCCATGTTCCTGAATGATATCTACATATAGTTTCTTCTTTTGTTTTTTGACATTTAAATTTTAGTATGCTTGCGTATGCTTCTTTACTTGCGTCTGATTCTATTATCCATATGTATCTGGTTGCTTTGTTTGGGTACCTTTGTGGTTTTATATTTTTTATACAGTAATCCATTATTTCTTTTACATCTTTTGTATCTTTTTCTGACCATTGCCATATCTGTTCATCTTTTGTTCTAAGTTTATTTTGTATTCTTCTTATTTTTGTGGCTAGATTTGGTACAAAGCTTCTGATTTGGTTTAATAATCCCAGTAATGCTTGTAGGTCTCTTTTGTTATTGCAGTTAGATTTTTGTTCTATCATTTTCTTTACTATATGATCTTGTATTTCTACTCCATGCATATCTATTTTCATTCCTAAAAATTCTATTCTTTTGTCACGACCCAGATTTTTCCCCCAAATATCGGGATCGTGATGGCGCCTACTCGTGGTAGCTAGGCAAGCCACTGTATACATACTATCTTATTTCTAGCACAATTTTTAATAAATAAATGCGGAATACTTTATCGGATAGAATTAACTAATTACAAAGTGAAAAATCATACTGAAATCCTCTACCCAAGACGTGGAGTCACCAACTCACGAACTACTATGGAATACTACACATAAAAGTCCGAAGGAAATATAACATAATTCTGTTTGTCTCGGAACAAAGAGACTACAGCTAATAACATAAATAAAGAGAGAGACGCCGGGCCTGCGGACGTCTGCAAGCTACCTCGGTCTCAAATATGATCAACTCCCACGCAATCGATTTACTGCTGCTGTTGCTCCTGATCGTAACCAGTACCTGTGCAAAAACGCACAGAAGTGTAGCATCAGCACAACCGACCCCATGTGCTGGTAAGTGCCTGGCCTATCCCGGCGAAGTAGTGACAAGCCTAGGACCAGACACTCACATAAACCTGTGCAATTCAATATATATATGTGTACCACAAAATAACAAGAAATAATCAAGTAATAACACAATAAGGAATATCTTAAAGAATTCAACAATTAACCACAGTTAATAATTTCACAAAGAAAACAAAGTATAATGTAAACACGAATAATGTCACTTCAAGAAATAGCAAGCAATTGCAGAGGCATCACCCTTCGTGCTTTTACTCTCATCCTCACCAAACAAACAAATAAAGTACACGGCATCACCCTTCGTGCTTTTACTCTCATCCTCACATCCATAGTACGGCATGATCCTTCGTACATGGTTCAATAACGGGGCACGGCATGATCCTTCGTGCATAATCAATAAATAAACATGGCACGGCATTAACCTTCGTGCATAAATAAATAACCATGGCACGGCATTAACCTTCGTGCATAAATAAATAAACATGGCACGGCATCACCCTTCGTGCATTATCACTCTTCCTCACCCAAATAACAATCACAGTTAAGGGCAGAGAAAGAAACAACAATTCATAAATCGTCCCATCAAGGGCAATCAATAATTATCTTCACAACAAGTCCCAACAAGGGAGAACAATAACAATTCACCTGTAGTATATCTCAAAATATCATTTTTCAACGACTCACGGTTATACTAGACGCCAGTGTATGGATGCTCGTCACCACAGCCCATACACCACACTCGATCACATAACACATAACACATAATCCTATTCCCTCAAGCTAGGATAGAACAAACACTTACCTCGAATGCTTATGAACAATTCACTTCGTGGAAATGTCTTTTCTTTCAATTTGGCTCCAATCCAACCGTATCTATACACAATTGATTTAATATCATCAATTCTTACTCAACAAACTAATTCTTAATACCAAATACCACTTTTACAACATTCTGCCATGAATAGTAAATTTCAACCCCGGGCCCACATGGTCGGAATTCGGGGTTAGGACCAAAATCCGGTTACCCATTCCCCCATGAGTTCATATATATAATTTGTTTCAAAATCGGACCTCAATTCGAGGTCCAATTCCCAATTTATGAAAAACCCTATTTTCTAACAAAAACAAGAATTTTACCATGAAAATCTTTGATTTCTTATGAAAAATATGTTTAATGATGTTAGGAATTGAAAGAATTAAGTAAAAAGTGACTTACAATCGTTTTGATGAAGAAGAAATCCTTGAAGAATCGCAAATGGGTGTTTTGGTTTTGTAAAAAGTGAAGAAATGACTGAAATTCGTGTTTTTCAGGTTTGTGTATTCGCATTTGCGAACATGGGTTCACAATTGCGAACATGGGTTCGCAATTGCGAACCCCGACCAATTTCTGGAGTTTGAAAAATAAGCTAAGGCTGGGAACACTGGCAGTCAAAGGGATGTTCGCATTTGCGAACCAATGTTCGCATTTGCAAACACATGCTGTATAAGGCAGTGTTCGCATTTGCGAACAACGGTTCGCATTTGCGAACCAAGGCAGTATGGGAAATGTTCGCATTTGCGAACTATTGTTCGCATTTGCGAACATAGGCAGCACTGGGGACCTTCGCAAATGCGAACAATTGTTCGCATTTGCGAACAAGGCTGGCTTCGCATTTGCGATCAAGGTTCGCATTTGCGAGCCTTGCCTTACACTGTCCCCTTCGCAATTGCAAGAACTTCTTCGCAATTGCGAGGCCAATAGCTGGGTGAAAAACCAGCAGTTCAAAAAATCAGATTTTCATCCAACGGCCTATCAAATCTTTACCCGAGCCCCCCGGGCTCCAAACCAAACATGTACATAACCTCAAAAACACATTATGAACTTGTTTGTGCGATCACATCGCCAATATCACTTCGTTTTATTCAAATCAAGCCTCAAACTCATGATTTTCATACTTTTGATTTTCAAAACTTCTTAACTTGGAACTCAAGGTCCAAAACATCTCAAACGACATCCAAATGTCACCAAACTTTACAGAAATCACATATATAATATTTAAGACTTGTACCGGGCGTCGGAACCAAAATACGAGCCCGATACCAAGGTCAATTAATTTATTTCCTTTAATAATTACATCAAAAACAATTTCACATAAAAATTCATAACTTGTGCTCTAGGCCTCAGAATTCGACTCCGGACGCATGTCCAAGTCCCATATTTTCCTACGGACCTCTCGGGACGATCCAATCTCGGGTCCGGATCCGTTTACCAAAAATGTTGACCGAAGTCAACCATATCAATATTAATATCATTTTTATCCAAATTTCTCATAGAATTTATATTTTCTATCAAAAAATCTTTCCGGCTACATGCTCGGATCGTGCACGTAAATCGAGGCAACATTGAATAAGGTTTTCAAGGCCTCAGAAGCTCGAAATGATTAATAAAATAAGTGATGACCCTTTGGGTCGTCACAATCTCCACCTCTAAAACAACCGTTCGTCCTCGAACGGACAAAAGAAAGAAATACCTGAGTCAGGAAACAAGTGTGGGTAGCGGCTCCGCATATCGTACTCGGACTCCCAGGTCGATGCCTCAGGAGGCTGACCTCTCCACTGAACACGCACAGAAGGATAACTCTTCGACCTCAGCTGTCGAACTTGCCGGTCTAGAATGGCTACCGGCTCCTCCTCGTAAGATAGATCATTGTCCAATTGGACAGTACTGTAGTCTAACACATGTGTGGGATCACCGTGGTATCTCCGAAGCATAGATACATGAAAAACTGGATGCACGGCTGATAAGCTAGGCGGCAAAGCTAATCCGTAAGCCACCCCTCCCACTCTGTCTAGAATCTCAAATGGACCAATATACCTAGGGCTGAGCTTGCCCTTCTTCCCAAACCTCATCACGCCCTTCATAGGCGACACTCGGAGCAATACTCGTTCGCCAACCATGAAATCTACATCTCGAACCTTACGATCCGCATAAGTCTTCTGCCCTGGACTGAGCTGAACGCAATCTCTCCTGAATAGTCTTGACCTTATCCAAGGCCTCCTGAACTAAGTCTGTACCCAACAGCCGAGCCTCTCCCGGTTCAAACCATCCGACTAGTGATCGACATCGCCTACCATACAACGCCTCATACGGAGCCATCTAGATGCTAGATTGGTAACTGTTATTGTAGGCGAACTCTGCTAATGGTAGAAACTGATCCCACGAGTCTCCGAAATCAATAACATAGGCTCGAAGCATGTCCTCAAGAATCTGAATAGTCCTCTCGGACTGGCCATCCGTCCGAGGATGAAATGCTGTACTCAACTGAACCTGGGTGCCTAACTCCTGCTGGACCGCTCTCCAGAACCGCGAGGTAAACTGCGTTCCCCGATCGGAGATAATAGATACTGGCACCCCATGGAGACGAACAATCTCCCTAATGTAAACCTCCGCTAACCTCTCCGACGAGTAGGAGACGGATACTGGGATAAAGTGTGCTGATTTGGTCAGCCTATCAACAATGACTCAAATAGCATCAAATTTCCTCCGAGTCAAAGGAAGTCCAGTAACGAAGTCCATAGTGATCCGCTCCCATTTCCACTCGGGAATTTCAATCCTCTGGAACACACCACCAGGTCTCCGGTGCTCATATTTCACCTGCTGACAATTTAGACACCGAGCGACATACGCAACGATATCTTTCTTCATTCTGCGCCACCAATAGTGTTGCCGTAAGTCCTGGTACATCTTCGCGGTGCCTGGGTGAATAGAATAACGCGAACTGTGGGCCTCTGCTAAGATCAACTCTCGAATCCCTTCGACATTGGGCACACAAATTCGACCCTGCAATTTCAATACCCCATCATCATCTAGATTTACCTGTGTGGCACCTCCCCGCTGTACTGTATCTCTCAACTCACGCAAATGAGGATCATCAAATTGCCTCTCACGGATACGCTCTAATAAAGAAGAACGAGCGGCCGTGCAGGCTAACACTTTGCTAGGCTCAGAAATGTCTAATCTCACGAACCGGTTGGCTAAGGCCTGGACATGTAGAGCTAATGGTCTCCGATTGACCGGAATATATGCAAGACTACCCATGCTGGCATACTTTCTACTCAATGCATCGGCCACCACATTGGCCTTACCCGGGTGATATAATATAGTAACATCATAGTCTTTTAGCAACTCTAACCATCTCCGCTGTCGTAGATTCAACTCCTTCGTTTTGAACAAGTACCGTAGGCTTTTGTGATCGGTGTACACCTCACATGTCACACCATATAGATAATGCCTCCGGATCTTTAAGGCATGAACCACTGCTCGCTAACTCAAGATCATGAACTGGATAATTCTTTTCATGTATCTTTAACCGCCTCGAAGCATAAGCGATAACCTTACCATCTCGCATCAATACCGCTCCAAGCCCCGTACGAGATGCGTCACAATAAACTCTATAAGGCCCCGTACACTGTAGGTAGTATCAACACCGGTGCGGTGGTCAAAGGCTGTCTTGAGCTTCGAAAGCTCACCTCACACTCCTCCGACCACCGAAACTGGACACCTTCCGGGTCAATCTGGTCATTGGGGCTGCAATAGAAGAAAACCCTCTACAAATCGACGGTAGTAACTCTGCTAATCCCAAGAAACTCCGAATCTCAGTCACTGAAGCTGGTCGAGGCCAATTCCGGACTGCCTCAATCTTCTTTGGGTCTACCTGAATACCTGCTGCCGTCACAATATGACCCAGGAATGCAACTAAACTTAGCCAAAATTCACACTTCGAAATTTTTGCATATAGTTGGCTATCTTTCAGAGTCTGCAAAGTCACTCTGAGATGTTGCGCATGCTCCTCATGACCGCAGGAGTATGTCAATATGGAAACAATGAAGACTACAACGAACAAGTCTAAATAAGGCACGAACACACTCATGCGTATGCACATATCCATGACTCTGAAGTCTGGCCATAAGAGTTATTCTTAAATTACAACATTGTTAATTAACCATGTTATCAAATACCTTATTCTACAAATCCCACTTTACTCAGAATGAGGTATGGTGACCTCGTGATTATTTTCCCGAATTAATGCGTCATATTTATCCTTACCCGGTGCTCGTCTCAAAGGCTAAGCTCAACGGTTTCAAAATAGAAATGGCTAAATATGAATAGAAACTATACAAGAATTGTCAAATAGTCCTAACGGACATGACTCTTATTTAAGAATGCGATACGAAAATATTAATTCATAAAAGTAGAATTTTAAACACATAAACTCTTACTACCAGGACCCAGTCCTCATATGATATCCACCGCAGCTTGAAGCTCGGCTTAGAAATATTTCACATTATGCCAAAAATTGGAGGATCTCATCCTCAACTCTGAATCACAGTGTTTGTACATCATATCATCTGAAATTTTTCATTTCCTTTCTTTCTTCCTTTCAATAATTGTCCGTCAAAGATAATCACGACATAAAATGAACCCTCATACTGATAGGGCACACAATTAACGATTAAAATTAGTTATTCCGAGAATTATATCAAAACATACTGTAATAAGTAATATAAAGTCACTCTTAGTCTCATGGATATTTAGTAACTAACACCTAATAATTGGGATGTCTATCCTCATGTAACATCTCAACGGGAGTATTTCCCTAAGTAGTACGATTACGATGCTCGCTCATGAATGGAGCATGTTAAACAGACTCGCCTAAATTTTCTTTCAAAAACCAAATCAAATTAAGGGAAAATTATTCTGTTTATAACAATCTGAATTATACACGTGATGACACCATCCGGTGTAATGACCTCCCTCATACCATAAAAAGTATATCAATGGTTGGGTCTCCACCTCTAGGATTTTCACCTCCACCTCTAACATCCCGACCTATACATCTGGCTGGCCATGTAGGATAAATATTAACTGCAATGGAGCGTGTAGCCTGAGTGCTTTCCTAAAATTATATTTCTCCAAAAATTCCACATTCACAGCAATTCCTTTAAGGCTCAGTTAACTTGTTGTTCATGACAATATATATTCGGACACGGTCATTGTGACCTGGTACAACCGTTCAGATCGCATATACTACATATTGCAGAGAATCTCGGGGTGACGTCTTCATAACATTTTCTAAAAATAGAGTTTAGTATATAGCGTTGCATTGGCCGGCTTGCCCTCTTGGTAATCTTGTCACAAACATTGATGGCCAATTTCCTCTTTTGCTATGTTGGCTTAACACTACTGAGCTACCCCGTTTACTCACAAACTCTTCGTTATTCTCTGGGGCGATTTCTTACCCCATGAAAGGAACCAACCTTAAATATGTATAAATTATTTATAGGACCTTTCTATACCATATATATACAGTCCAATAACTCACCATATTTGTCCTTCACAACTCCAACACATCGACCGGACGTCAAGGTCCGTTGAAACCCAACACGATTTATTAGGTGATCTCCTGATATAATTGCACCTTCCGTTGGGACCATAACTGGTATGGTAAATACATTATCTTCCCACTATTTCTGTGTGCCTTCTGTAGCACAGTAAAATGAACTCCTCGCATTCGACTATTCCCACGTTATGTAATTCCTCATAAGAACTGTCAAGCACAATCTCGTGGGTTCTCAAAAGATGCACCACTGAAGGTGGTAGCGAAGACTTTGGTGAAACCTATCTGTCCTCCGTAAAACTTTTGAAGGCATAGTTGATCTATCACCGGCCTGTGCCATTGTTCGGCTGGATAAGCAGTACGTGACTACGCCATTCGTGGGAAGACAAGAGTGGAAATTTAACTTAACACTTTGAAGAATAAATTCGCACGATAAGAAAGAACAAATGACAGACTCTTTCCTAACTCAATAGACTCTGGAGGACAAGTACAGACGTCTCCGTACCTACCTCTCAAACTCTACTAAGCTTGTTCGTGAGTGGTGAGACCTATGTAACCTAGAGCTCTGATACCAACTTGTCACGACCCGGATTCTTCCCCCAAATATCGGGATCGTAATGGCGCCTACTCGTGGTAGCTAGGCAAGCCACTGTATACATACTATCTTATTTCTAGCACAATTTTTAATAAATAAATGCGAAATACTTTATCAGATAGAATTAGCTAATTACAAAGTGAAAATCATACTGAAACCCTCTACCCAAGACGTGGAGTCACCAACTCACGAACTACTATGGAATACTACACATAAAAGTCTGAAGGAAATATAACATAATTCTGTTTGTCTCGGAACAAAGAGACTACAGCTAATAACATAAATAAAAAAAGAGACGCCGGGCCTGCGGACGTCTGCAAGCTACCTCGGTCTCAAATATGATCAACTCCCACGCAATCGATTTACTGCTGCTGTTGCTCCCGATCGTAACCTGGACCTGTGCAAAAACGCACAGAAGTGTAATATCAGCACAACCGACCCCATGTGCTGGTAAGTGCCTGGCCTATCCCGGCGAAGTAGTGACAAGCCTAGGACCAGGACACTCACATAAACCTGTGCAATTCAATATATATATGTGTACCACAAAATAACAAGAAATAATCAAGTAATAACACAATAAGGAATATCTTAAAGAATTCAACAATTGACCACAGTTAATAATTTCACAAAGAAAACAAAGTATAATGTAAACACGAATAATGTCACTTCAAGAAATAGCAAGCAATTGCACGGCATCACCCTTCGTGCTTTTACTCTCATCCTCACCAAACAAACAAATAAAGTACACGGCATCACCCTTCGTGCTTTTACTCTCATCCTCACATCCATAGTACGGCATGATCCTTCGTACATGGTTCAATAACGGGGCACGGCATGATCCTTCGTGCATAATCAATAAATAAACATGGCACGGCATTAACCTTCGTGCATAAATAAATAACCATGGCACGGCATTAACCTTCGTGCATAAATAAATAAACATGGCACGGCATCACCCTTCGTGCATTATCACTCTTCCTCACCCAAATAACAATCACAGTTAAGGGCAGAGAAAGAAACAACAATTCATAAATCGTCCCATCAAGGGCAATCAATAATTATCTTCACAACAAGTCCCAACAAGGGAGAACAATAACAATTCACCTGTAGTATATCTCAAAATATCATTTTTCAACGACTCACGGTTATACTAGACGCCAGTGTATGGATGCTCGTCACCACAGCCCATACACCGCACTCGATCACATAACACATAACACATAATCATATTCCCTCAAGCTAGGATAGAACAAACACTTACCTCGAATGCTTATGAACAATTCACTCCGTGGAAATGTCTTTTCTTTCAATTTGGCTCCAATCCAACCGTATCTATACACAATTGATTTAATATCATCAATTCTTACTCAACAAACTAATTCTTAATACCAAATACCACTTTTACAACATTCTGCCATGAATAGTAAATTTCAACCCCGGGCCCACATGGTCGGAATTCGGGGTTAGGACCAAAATCCGGTTACCCATTCCCCCACGAGTTCATATATATAATTTGTTTCAAAATCGAACCTCAATTCGAGGTCCAATTCCCCAATTTATGAAAAACCCTATTTTCTAACAAAAACAAGAATTTTACCATGAAAATCTTTGATTTCTTATGAAAAATATGTTTAATGATGTTAGGAGTTGAAAGAATTAAGTAAAAAGTGACTTACAATCGTTTTGATGAAGAAGAAATCCTTGAAGAATCGCAAATGGGTGTTTTGGTTTTGTAAAAAGTGAAGAAATGACTGAAATTCGTGTTTTTCAGGTCTGTGTATTCGCATTTGCGAACATGGGTTCGCAATTGCGAACCCCGACCAATTTCTGGAGTTTGAAAAATAAGCTAAGGCTGGGAAGTTCGCATTTGCGAACATTTGTTCGCATTTGCAAACACTGGCAGACAAAGGGATGTTCGCATTTGCGAACTAATGTTCGCATTTGCGAACACATGCTGTATAAGGCAGTGTTCGCATTTGCGAACAACGGTTCGCATTTGCAAACCAAGGCAGTATGGGGAATGTTCGCATTTGTGAACTATTGTTCGCATTTGCGAACATAGGCAGGCACTGGGGACCTTCGCAAATGCGAACAATTGTTCGCATTTGCGAACAAGGCTGGCTTCGCATTTGCGATCAAGGTTCGCATTTGCGAGCCTTGCCTTACCCTGTCCCCTTCGCAATTGCGAGAAATTCTTCGCAATTGCGAAGCCAACAGCTGGGTGAAAAAAACCAGCAGTTCAAAATTCAGAATTTCATCCAACGGCCTATCAAATCTTTACCCGAGCCCCCCGGGCTCCAAATCAAACATGTACACAACCTCAAAAACACCCCGTTATGTTGTAAATACATGTTTTATGATTTTTATATCAGTGTTAGAGTCTATCGGGTGAGTTAGGAGTGATTGGGATTGGAAATGAGGCATATAGCCTTTGTGAAAGAAACTTGAATAAGGAAAGTCAACCCGGAGTTGACTATTTGGTTAGAGGGCTCGAAATCGGATTCGATGATTCGGTTAGTTCCGGGAGGTGATTTGTGACTTAGGGGAGCGATCGGAATTGAATTTGGAGGCCCGGTGTAGAAATAGGCTTGAATTGGCTAAGGTTGAATTTTGGCGAAATCCGAACGGTAGGTGAGATTTTGATCCGGGAGTCGGAATGGAATTCCGACAGGTTGCAGTAGCTTCGTTAGGTGATTTTGGATGTGCCTACAAAATTTCAGGTCATTCGGACGTCGTTTGGTCGGGTTTTTGATTGAATGTGTAATTTGGAATGTTTTAAGGAATTTAGGCTTGAATTCGATGCGAATTATGGGTTTTGATGTTGTTAGACGTGTTTTGAGGATTGGAGCAAGTTCGAATGAGGTATTAAGATGTGTTGGTATGTTTGGATGAGGTCCGGAGGGCCTCGGGGTATTTTCGGATGGTTAAACGGGAGAAAATTGTGGAAAAATTGCAGGTTGGGATCCTGCTTCTGTTGTTTCCGCTCCTGCGGAATTTTGGACGCAGGAGCGTGTCCGCAGAAGCGGACGAGATGCGCAGGAGCGGCTGGTTACGCAGAAGCGGAAGCCATTCCGCTGAAGCGGGGTCGCTGGTGCGAGCCAGTGATCGCAGAAGCGGACGGGGAGAAAATGGGCTGGTTCCGCAGAAGCGGACGTTTGACCGTTTGGGCGAGACCGCAGAAGCGGTCGAGGATGCGCAGAGGCGGATTTGTCCGCAGAAGCGGAAGCTTCTTCGCAGAAGCGGGACCGCTTAAGCGGCCCTTTGTTCGCAGAAGCGGAAATGGCCGGCTAGGCCTGGAATCGCTGAAGCGACCCTTTGGTCGCGGATACGGATGCGTAGAAGCGGAAAATATTCCGCAGAAGCGAAAATCGCTGTAAGTAAGTGTATGAGAAGTTAGAAAAATTTCAGAACATTTCACACATTTTGGGTCTCGGCTTTAGAGGCGATTTGGGCGATTTTGAAGAGAAATTCAAGTCCATAGATGATTACCTGTCACGACCCGGATTTCCCACCATCGGGGTCATGATGGCGCCTACTAAATAGAAGCTAGGCAAGCCAAATATTAATAACAATTCCATTAATAACCAATTTATTATTAACAACATAAAACTTACAACGGAATAATCAAAATTAGCGGAAGACTTAGTCAAATATGATAAAGAAAACCCAAACACGATACACTACCCAAGACCGGTGTCACAATACTCACGAACTTCTAAGAATAATACACATAATTGTCTGAAAGAAATACAAGCTGTTTATCTCGATTACATGAGATAACAGAATGAAAAGCATAGATAGGAGAGACAACGGGTCCTACGGACGCCTGCAAGGCTACCTCGAAGTCTCAGTAGTCAGAAAATCCACAAGTCGCTACTGCCGCTGCTGCTGTCCGTAACCTGTATCTGCGCAAAAAAAAGCCCAGAAGCCTACTGGTTCGCAAATGCGAACCTTATGTCGCAAATGCGAGAAATCCCTGGAAGCAGCCTAGTTCGCAATTGCGAACATACGTTCGCAATTGCGAAGACCCCAGATTTGCCTTGGCTTCGCAAATGCGAACAAAAGTTCGCAAATGCGAACTTCCCAGCCTTAGCTTATTTTTCAAACTCCAGAAATTGGTCGGGGTTCGCAATTGCGAACCCATGTTCGCAAATGCGAACACAGAGACCTGAAAAACACGAATTTCAGTCATTTCTTCACATTTTACAAAACCCAAAACACCCATTTGCGACTCTTCAAGGATTTCTTCTTCATCAAAACGATTGTAAGTCACTTTTTACTTAATTCTTTCAATTCCTAACATCATTAAACATGTTTTTCATTAGAAATCAAATGTTTTTATGGTAAAATTCTTGTTTTTGTTAGAAAATAGGGTTTTTCATAAATTGGGGAATTGGACCTCGAATTGAGGTCCGATTTTGAAACAAATTATATATATGAACTCGTGGAGGGATGGGTAACCGGATTTTGGTCCTAACCCCGAATTCCGACCATGTGGGCCCGGGGTTGAAATTCACTATTCATGGCAGAATGTTGTAAAAGTGGTATTTGGTCTTAAGAATTAGTTTGTTGAGTAGAATTGATGATATCAAATCAATTGTGTATAGATACAATTGGATTGGAGTCAAATTCGAAAGGAAAGGGCATTGCTACGGATTAAATCATTCGTAAACTTTCGAGGTAAGTGTTTGTTCTATCCTAGTTAGTAGGAATATGAATTTAGTTATGAATAAATTGTTGAATAAGAGTTATTGGTGTTATACCGGTAATGAAGGTAAATTGTTGAAATTATTATGAATTATTGGTTTAAAACCGGTAATTATAAATATTGTTGATATAGAGATTATTGGCTAATTGCCGGTAATATATATATATTTTATAAATTGGGATCGTGTGGTACGCCGACCACAAAGTGACTTAAATCTTGGCATTGGCCATAGTTGCCGGTAGCCTATTGATATATATTTGGGAGCGGGTGGTACGCCTACCACAAGATATAATTATTGATATATATTGGGAGCGGGTGGTACGCCTACCACAAGATATAATTACTGATATATTGGGAGCGGGTGGTACGCCTACCACAAGAGATAATTACTGTGATAGTTGGGAGCGGGTGGTACGCCTACCACGAGACATGAAATGAAAAAGGAAATTGAGACATGAAAGTAAGATTATTTTTGGATATCTTGAGTTATTGAATATTATTTCAGAGCAGAGTATTTCTTATATATATATATATATATATATATATATATATCTATATTGCAACTGTACAGGTTTAGGTGGGTGACCGGCCTTAGCCTTGTCACTAGTTCGCTGGGATAGGCCAGGCACTTACCAGCACATGGGGTCGGTTGTGCTGATACTACACTCTGCGCTCTTTTTGCGCAGATACAGGTTACGGACAGCAGCGGCGGCGGTAGCGACTTGTGGATTTTTCGACTACTGAGACTACGAGGTAGCCTTGCAGGGCGTCCGCAGGACCCGTTGTCTCTCCTATCTATGCTTTTCATTCTGTTATCTCATGTAATCGAGATAAACAGCTTGTATTTTCTTTCAAACAATTATGTGTATTATTCTTAGAAGTTCGTGAGTATTGTGACACCAGTCTTGGGTAGTGTATCAGATTTGGATTTCTCTTTATCGTATCTGGCTAAGTCTTCCGCTAATTTTGATTATTCCGTTGTAAGTTTTATGTTGTTAATAATAAATTGGTTATTAATGGAATTGTTATTAATATTTGGCTTGCCTAGCTTCTATTTAGTAGGCGCCATCATGACCCCGATGGTGGGAAATCCGGGTCGTGACAGGTAATCATCTATGGACTTAAACTATGATTAGTATTGGTAATATTATGCAATTATATCATGAAATGGAGGAATTTGGGGTAATTTATGGAGGATTTAGCCCTAGACTTGGACTTTAGAAAATCAAGGTTTTGAATGGGCAAATGGGAGTCCGAATTTGGTAAAATTGATATGCTTAGACTCGTATTGAGATGAGGGTTCCGAATATATGACTTTCGTGATTTTTCGATAAGCGTACCGAAAGTCGAATTTTGACAACTTTGGGAATTTTGATGTAAATTGAGTTGTATTGATTGATTGTAGTCCCATTGGACTAATTTGTTGTATTTCTACTGTATTTGATCAGATTCTACGCGTGCGGAAGCTTGATTCTCGTGGCAAGGGCATTGCGGAGTAGTCGTCGCGCCGTATTGAGGTGAGTAATAGATGTGGGTGATGAACAGCGGGTTCGAAACCCCGGTATACCACTTTGTGACGCTGTATAGCGGCGAGACACGCACACTCTTGAGAGTGCGGGGTCGATCATGATCTGGAGACTATATATTAGTCCGACCTGTTGATACTGTATTATTGGCTATTCTAGAGCCGTCGAACCTCCTTCTCGGATGGTTGTATATATATATATTGTGATAATGGCCACTCTTGTCCCGAGGAACCCCCTTCTTGGGCGGTTGATTATACATGTGGGCCCTAAGCCAGTTATTGGATCCCGCGAGGATCGTTATCATTGTCTTATCATATAGACATGCTAGTCTACTACTAGTCCGCAGCTATTTCTGTTACTATGCTAATTCCAATCTCTGGAACTTGATATTACTGTTTTCCAACTGAAAAATGATAAAAGAGTTTTCAAAAACTACTTTTGAGCCTGCGAGGTTGTATCTGCATATTAGCTCACTAGTAGTGGATCGGGCTGCGCGCCGCAGCGAGATATATGTTGGATCGGACTGCACGTCGCAGGAATATCTCTATGAGATGTGCTTGGGCTGTAGGAGCCCCTCCGGAGTCTGAACCCCCATAGTGAGCACGGGTACCCAAAATTGGAGTCGGGCTACGCGCCGTAGCGGTCATATCATGCATTGCATTGCATTTAGCTACATCTGCTAGCTGTTATGCTATTTATTGGTATTTGTTGGCACAGGTACAGTGAAGATTGATTCTATGACAGGGTAGCTGATTGTAGCTTTACATAGTGCTTTATTGCGGATTTCTTATCTGCACTGTCTTACCCTTGTTTATTACCACTGAGTCTGGCAGTACTCATTTTACTCCCTGCACCTTGTGTGCAGATCCAGGTACCTCTCAGCAGTGATCCAGTAGCTGTGCGAGGCGACGTTTGTGGATATTCGAGGTACCTGCAGAGTCCGCAGGACCCGATATTCCTTCCTACTGTCTTTTGATTTTGTATTGACATTTCTTTCCGCACTTGGTATTTTGTAAACCTTTATACACTCATGTTCAGTAGAGGCTCATGACTCTTGACCCTTGGTCTATGGGAGTTGATGTATTATGGGACTTGGTTCCCCGTTTTCGTTACATGTATTGCTTTTATTTCGTCAATTACTATGCCTAAATGGGTTAAAGAGAGCTTCTTGCTCTGTGGTTGATATGGATTGGTCAGGCTGGCTTAGCAATGTGCTGGGCGCCATCATGACCGGATTTGGGGTCGTGACAAGTTGGTATCAGAGCCTAGGTTTACTAGGCTTCATGAGTCTTGAGCCGGTTAGTAGAGTCTTGTGGATCGGTACGGGGATGCCTGGTACTTATCCTCGGGAGGCTGCGAACCTTTAGGAAAACTTCACTTTTCTTGAACTGTGTCGTGCGATCTTGTTGTTCTGAGAACTGAACTTCTATATTCTATTCTCTCGCAGGATGGCGAGAACGCGAGCATCGGGACGAGGTGGACGACCTCCATTGCCACCTGTTAGAGGCCGTGGGCGCGGTCGTGCTAGAGTTAGAGGTAGGGCGGGCTGAGGCAGTGCCAGCTGACCCGCCTGTTGTACCGGTTCAGGAGCAGCCCTCGGTGGTTGATGCTCCGGCGGTCCCAGTTCGGGGCCGGACTATATCTATTGCTATTCCCGGTGCTTCAGGAGACTCTCGCTCAAATATTATCGGTGTGTTCCGGTTTGGCTCGGGTAGTTTCGGCTACCGCTACCGTAGCGACATCTCAGGTCAGGGGGTGGTCGGCGGACCCCTGCGGCTCGCACACCGACCCGGTTGTTCGGGGACTTCGGACGCCGAGGCGGTCCCCGCTCGGGTAGTTGCACCGGTTATTCCTCCGGCTGCACCGGCTCCAGCTCCAGAGCATACGGTTCAGGTTATGTCCGATGACGAGCGGCGTCGTCTTGAGAGATTTGGTAGACTTCGGCCACCCCATTTCGGTGGCGTTGAGGGCGAGGATGCCCGGGGTTTCTTGGATAAGTGTCAGAAGATGCTGCGTACGGCTGGTATTCTTGAGTCCGGCGGAGTTTCATTTACTACATTTCAGTTCACTGGTCCCGCATTTGATTGGTGGGAGGAGTTTGAGAGGCGTAGGCACGCAAGAGCAGCACCTCTCACATGGCAGCAGTTCTCTACTCTCTTTCTAGAGAAATATGTACCTCAGTCTCGTCGCGAGGAGCTACGTCGCCAGTTCGAGTGGTTGATTCAGGGCGACATGTCTGTGACTCAGTATGAGCTTAGATTCACTCGGTTGGCTAGGCATGCCACATGGATGATCCCCACTGAGAGGGAGAGGATCAGGAGGTTCATTGATGGCCTCAACTACTCTATCCGTATTCTTATGACCAGCGAGCGAGTTCTGTCATCATCGTTTGAGCAGGTTGCTGATATGGCACGCTCTATTGAGGCGGATCGTCGCCGAGAGAGAGAGGAGCGGGAGGCCAAGAGGCCTCGTGGTTCTGGTAGTTCCAGTGGTGCTCCATCTAGAGGGCATTCCCAGCAGAGGAGAGGTCGCTCATCTAGACCTTCTCATTCAGGCCGCCCAGAGCAGAGCGGAGGTTCTTATGGTCGTGGTCGACAGGGGTTTCAGCAGGGTCGGTCATCACTTAGTGCCCTCCCAGCCCAGAGTGCAGCACCTACTTCTCCAGCACCAGGTGCATGTTACGAGTGTGGTGAGTTTGGCCACATGAGGAGGCAGTGCCCTCGACTACGTAGGGGCAGGACTCAGCAGAGGGATCAGCCCTCCTCTTCAGCACCATCTCAGTCTAGTAGAGGTGGAGGTCAGTCTTCTCGTGGACGCCCCAGGGGCGAGGAGAGATCTGGTGGAGGCCAGGCACGGTTCTATGCACTTCCTGACAGGCGTGATGCGGTTGCCTCCGATGCTGTGATTACAGGTATCATTTCTGTCTGTCACAGAGATGCCTCTGTTCTATTTGATCCAGGATCCACATATTCTTACGTGTCCTCTTATTTTGCACATCATTTGGGTGCGACTCGTGGTAGTCTTGAATTACATGTTCATGTATCCACCCCCGTGGGTGATACGATTGTTGTGGATCATGTCTATAGATGCTGTATTATATCTATTGGGGGTCTGGAGACCCAGGCAGATTTGTTATTGTTGGGGATGGTGGACTTTGATGTTATATTGGGTATGGACTGGTTGTCTCCGTATCATGCTATATTGGACTGTCATGCTAAGACAGTTACGTTGGCCATTCCTGGTATTTCTCAGATTGAGTGGCGGGGTTCGACCGATTTCGTCCCTAGCCGTGTTATTTCATTCCTAAAAGCTCAGAAGATGGTTGAAAAAGGGTGTTTATCGTACTTAGCTTTTGTGAGAGATGTGGGAGTTGAGTCTCCTAGCATTGATTCTGTACCTGTTGTGAGGGACTTTCCAGATGTATTCCCCTCAGACCTGCCGGGCATGCCGCCGGACGGGGATATTGATTTTGGCATTGACTTGGTGCCGGGCACTCAGCCCATATCTGTTCCTCCTTATCGGATAGCACCAGCCGAGTTGAAAGAACTGAAAGAGCAACTTCAAGAACTTCTGGATAAGGGTTTCATCCGTCCTAGTGTGTCTCCGTGGGGTGCGCCGGTATTATTTGTTAAAAAGAAAGATGGTTCCATGCGAATGTGTATTGATTATAGGCAATTGAACAAAGTGACGGTGAAGAACAAGTACCCTCTACCGCGCATAGATGATTTGTTTGATCAGTTACAGGGTGCGAGGGTGTTTTCTAAGATCGATCTTCGTTCGGGCTATCATCAGCTGAAGATCGGGGACTCGGATATTATGAAGACTGCATTCAGGACCCGATATGGTCACTATGAGTTTCTTGTGATGTCTTTTGGGCTGACCAACGCCCCAGCATCATTTATGCATCTGATGAACAGTGTGTTCAGGCCCTATTTGGATTCATTTGTGATTGTGTTCATTGATGACATTCTAGTCTACTCCCGTAGTCAGGAGGAGCATGCTCAGCATTTGAGTATTGTGTTGCAGAGATTGAGGGAGGAGAAGCTATATGCTAAATTCTCCAAGTGCGAGTTTTGGCTCGAGTCCGTAGCATTTCTGGGACATGTGGTGTCTCGTGATGGTATTCAGGTTGATCCTAAGAAGATAGAGGCGGTGCAGAGTTGGCCTAGACCGACCTCAGCTACAGAGATCAGGAGTTTTCTTGGTTTGGCGGGATATTATCGCCGGTTTGTTCAGGGATTTTCATCCATTGCTTCTTCATTGACTAAATTGACCCGGAAGGGTGCACCATTCGTGTGGTCGGATGAGTGCGAGGAGAGCTTTCAGAAGCTCAAGACAGCTTTGACCACAGCTCCAGTGTGTTAGTATTGCCATCAGCTTCATGTTCATATACTGTTTATTGTGATGCCTCGAGAGTGGGGATAGGTTGTGTGTTGATGCGGGAAGGTAAGGTAATTGCTTATGCTTCTCGGCAGTTGAAGCCACATGAGAAGAACTATCCTGTTCATGATTTCGAGCTAGCCGCCATTGTTCATGCCTTGAAGATTTGGAGGCACTATTTGTACGGTGTGTCTTGTGAGGTGTATACCGACCATCGTAGTCTCCAGCACTTGTTCAAACAGAAAGACCTTAATTTGAGACAGCGGAGATGGCTTGAGTTGCTTAAGCATTATGACATTACTATTCTATATCATCCGGGAAAGGCCAATGTGGTGGCCGATGCTTTGAGCCGAAAGGCGGTCGGTATGGGGAGCTTGGCATATATTCCAGTTGAGGAGAGGCCATTTGCTTATGATGTTCAGGTGCTAGCCAATCGGCTAGTTAGGTTAGATATTTCGGAGCCCAGCAGGGTATTGGCTTGTGTTGTATCTCGGTCATCTCTATATGATCGTATTCGCGAGCGCCAGTATGATGATCCACATTTGGCTGTCCTGAGGGACAGAGTTCAGCATGATGATACTAGAGATGTCACCATTGATAGTGACGGCGTATTGAGGATGCAGGGCCGGATATGTGTGCCCAATGTTGATGGCCTTCATGAGTTGATTCTGGAGGAGGCCCACAGCTCGCGGTATTCTATCCATCCAGGAGCCGCTAAGATGTATCAAGATTTGAAACAGACTTCGAGGTAGATCTGTTGCGTCCACAGACCGACGAGTCTCCCCTTACTCTATCTTTAGTACTTAGTTTTTCCCCCTTTCAGTTGTTAGATATTCTGGAACTATGGACTTTGTTACTGGACTCCCTCGGACGGCGAGGAAGTTTGATTCTGTATGGGTGATTGTGGATAGACTGACCAAGTCAGCTGTGACGACCCGGCCCGTCGTCACGGGAATTACCACCCCGTTATGTTGAAATTGTATGTTTTATGCTTTTATATCAGTGTTAAAGTCTATCGGGTGAGTTAGGAGTGAATTGGATTGAAAACGAGGCATATAGCCTTTGTGAAAGAATCTTGAATAAGGAAAGTCAACCCGAAGTTGACTATTTGGTTAGAGGGCTCGGAATCGGATTCTGATGATTCGGTTAGTTCCGGGAGGTGATTTGTGACTTAGGGGAGCGATCGAAATTGAATTTGGAGGCCCGGTGTAGAAATAAGCTTGAATTGGCTAAGGTTGAATTTTGGCGAAATCCGGATGGTAGGTGATATTTTGATTTGGGGGTCGGAATAGAATTCCGACAATTTCTGTAGCTTCGTTATGTGATTTTGGATATGTCTGCAAAATTTCAGGTCATTCGGATGTCGTTTGGTCGGGTTTTTGATCGAATGTGTAATTCGGAAAGTTTTAAGAAACTTAGGCTTGAATCCGTGGTTAATTGGTGATTTTGATGACTAGTATGGTGTTTTTATGGTTGGAACAAGTTCGTATCATGTTTTGGAGTATGTTGGTGGTTTTCGTTGGGGTCCCGGGGGTCTCGGGATGAATCCGGGGTCCAAACGGACCATTTTTGGAAGAAAAGAGAAAAGCTGGCTGCTGTCATAAACGCAGCAGACATTTGCTCTCCGCGATCGCGGGGATGGGGATGCGATCGCGTAGAGCTGAAGACTAGGGCATCGCGATCGCAAGGTAACAGTCGCGATCGCATAGAATTAAAAGGGTGTTCATCGCGATCGCATGCTTATCTACGCGATCGCGTAGAAGAAGAAATGGGTCCAGGGGAAATGAGCTACGCGATCGCAAGTTTATGGACGCGATCGCGTGAAGCAAGGTGACTGTGCATCGCGATCGCGTGAAGTATATCGCGATCGCGTGAGGCCGAGATTTTGAGCATCGCGATCGCGTGATGAAGATCGCGATCGCGTAGAAGGATCAGTTCTGGCAGTGAATTTAAGTCCAGAAACAGAGAGTTACGGGTTTACACCCCCAAAACACACATTTGAGCCCTAGAGAGAGGAAAATTCGAGGAAATCACTGAGAAGTCATCGGGTATTCGTTGGAGGTAAGTTTTGTGGCTTAATTACATCATTTTAACATGAAATCATGGGTTAAATTTCTGTAAATGGAAGATTAAAGGTGGGTTTGAACCCTAGGCCTAAATTTAAGAAAAACACCGATTTGAGTGGGCAAATGGAGTCCGATTTTGGTAAATTTTATATGCCTAGACTCGTATCGAGATGAGGATTCCGAATATGTAATTTTTGTAATTTTTTGACAAGTGTACCAAAAGTCGGGTTTTGACAACTTGTGGGTTTTGATATAAATTGGGTTATTTCGAATGAATTTCGTGAAATTAGCGTATATTGATGCATTCTCTATGATTTTGAGTAGAGTTGGCATCCGAGGAGATTGATTTGCGAGGCAAGCGCAAGGCGGATTGAAGCTTCTACCGGTTCGAGGTGAGTGGTAGTAGTAAACAATGCACTGAGGGTTTGAAACCCCGTACTAGCACTTCACAGTGCTATGTTGAGATGAAACACACGTCTTGAGACGAGTGTGGTGACATTGTGATTGGGGACTTGGACTTGGTCCTTTCCGGCTAATGGAATACTGTGTTGTATGACTGCTAATGAGATTATAACTGTACAATAGGGCTAAAAGCCATGTTTGGGGCCTTGTGCCGATCTGTAGAGCATTAGGGAACCTATAGAGCTAGGTGACCTTTATATCGTGTTGGAAATATACACTCAGCCATAGCTCTAGCTGTATAGCATAATATGAGCCCGTACTAGATGTGTACATTGAGAGAGATTATCTAGGGTGGAATTCCCTGTTCTAGGCTGAGCAGACCTGAAAGGCCAAGTCTATACCGATTGAGATGAGATAGGGTCAAGGACCCACTATGAGATGTTATATTGGGCCCGAAAGGCCAAGTCTATATTAACCGAGACAGGGTCAAGGACCCATTGTGATATATTATATTGGGCCTGAGAGGCCAAGTGCATACTGACTGGGATAGGGTCGAGGACCCATTATGAGGTATTATGTATATAGATACCTATATTGGATCGGATTGCACGCCGCAGTAATGTACATGTAATATACATGTAATATAGATGTGGGACGGACTGCACGCCGGCAGTATTATTGCTCTTGGGCTATAGGAGCCCCTTCGGAGTCTGAGTCTGCACACATTCTCAGTGAGCACTGGTGTATTATGGGATCGGGCTGCACGCCGCAGCAGTATAGAGATATATGCATATATATATATATATATATTGGATCGGACTGCACGCCGCAGTAATACATGTGTGGATCGGGCTGCACGCCACAGTATAATAGTGCTTGGGCCTAGGGAGCCCCTCCGAAGTCTGTATACACCCCCAGTGAGCGTCGTCGACGTTAAATGGAGCGGGTTGCACGCCGCAACGGTATATGTATTGGAGCGGGCTGCACGCCGCAGCATTATACTTACTAATATCCTTATAAATACGTAAATACTTATGTGTTATAGACAAATGTATATGTCTCTATATATTGAGATGGTTGTACACTGTAGTGGTACGAGTGAGGATGTGGTCAGTGTGGGACCCAGTTGAGATGGATATGGACTGGAGATCAGAGAACTCATTGTAGTGATGACTTACCTGCGGGGGGTTTGCCTTAGAACTGTTTAGTGACAGTACAGGAGTTCTTACTTCCAGTTATTATTTATTATTGCTGCTCACTGAGTTGAAATATACTCACCCCACTCCCCTGCATTTTTTGTGTGCAGATATACAGGTTCAGAAGGGCAGTTGAGCTGTCGCAACTGCTTTATTATCCCCATTCTGTGGAGACTTCGAGGTAGCTGCCGACGTCCGCAGGACCCGATATCCCTTCCTACTGTCTTTGATTATGAATTGTTATTTCTTTCCGCTCTGAGCTTTGGTTGTAAACCGTATTACACTTATGTTCTGTAGAGGCTCATGACTCTTGACCCTTCGGTCTATGGGAGTTGGTATTCGTTGGGACTTGGTTTCCCCGTTTTTGATATATCCATTACTGTTAATTTACAATTGTTATGTTTGAATGGGATAAGGCGAGCTCATAGCTCTATGATTGTTGTTGATTGGTCGGGCTGGCCTAGCAGTGTGCTGGGCGCCATCACGACCGGATTTGGGGTCGTGACAAGTTGGTATCAGAGCCTAGGTTTACTAGGCCTCATGAGTCTTGAGCCGGTTAGTAGAGTCTTGTGGATCGGTACGGGGACGCCTGTACTTATCCTCGGGAGGCTGCAAACCTTTAGGAAACACTTCACATTTCTTGGAATTCTTATCGTGCGTACTTGATTCAGCTTGAGATACATTTTTGAAATTCCTTCCGCACGTCTGTGTATGCATCGAGCGCTCAGTAATATAATTGTCTTATGGCTTGCAATTCCCCGATCGAGGGACGAGATATAATCCCCGTGAATTCATGTTGGGCCAGTCGGGAGGACTTGAGGCCAGATCTTTGTCCATGGCTTGAGCACCAAGGTACTAATTTCGCGAGCCGGTATTATGAAGTGCATATGATCGGTATTGGTCTTTATTGTGATTTGATATATAGCCCTAGCTATGGGCGTGAGAAATATTTTCATCGCCTCTTAACTGGAAGGTAAAGTGCCTTATGTGTAGCGGAACGAGTTCAAACTCAGGAAGACTAAAGTGATTATGCTATGTGTATCCTGGTGGAAGGTATTGTGCTGAAATGCTAAATTGAGGCGAGGTAAGTGGATTGACTCTCATGTGTAATTGAAAGGTATTTGATATATGTTATGATTCGAGCGGGTGCAGTACATGCTCAGGTATAATTGTGATAAAATAATTCGTATAGTATTGAGATTTAATGTTGTTGAAATACATTGTGATGTTTTGTTGAGTTGTGGATGTATTGTTAGAATGGTTTGGTGATTCTCTGGCAGGTGGATAGGCCAATTTACAAAGGAAACTCTGCCGAAATTTTTGGAAAATCCGGGACTTAGAAAAGATTTTGCCACCTAAAGAGGGGGCGTAACCGTTGTGTGTGAATGAGTGCAAGAATTGCAAAAGAGTTAATATTTCTGATGATTCGAATCTCCGTCGAAGCTTGTAAATGACTTGAGTTTAATCTAACTAGAACTTTGTGGCATCATTTGAGTAATAATGATATGAGTGGTTGAAAGTGCTTTGATGAATGGCTTCGAGCTAAGTTGGGGAGGTTGTTATTGATTATCTGATTGCACTGTCGTGTGCTGTGTTGGCTCTGTCTCTAGGTGTGAGCACGTGATTTTTGCCCTATATGAGAATTACTCCCAAAAAATTCAAAATAAAAGAGTTTTGTGTTGTTTGCAATATTTGTGAATTTTGTGTTATTTTTCTTGAATTGTTTGCATTTATCCGTGCATATTTATTTGTTTAAATAAATAAAATATAAAAATATATTGTATTTATATAAAATTCAAGTTTATAACTAGTAATAATTAAGTTTATTTTATAAAATCACAAAAATATGTATTTTTGCATTTGTAGCCCGTAATATCCAATTTGTGCGATTTTATTTTAATTGACGTCTAATTTTGTGTGATAATTATTATTATGAGTTTATTAGTGTTTTAAGATAATTTTGATTTTTTATAATTTACTCTTAACATTTTCTTTCATAATAAATAAAAATAAAAATTTAAAAAATAGAGAAGATAAATCCGGAATTGGGCCTCTTCTTAAATTTTAAACTTAGGCCCAAACCTATTCTACCCAACCCAAAACCACATAACCCAAACCCAAGACCCATAACCCATGACCCAAACCCATAACCCATCTACTACACTACTATACACTATTCAAACAAACCCTAAACCTAAAACACACATAACACAAAAGCCTCCACCCTAACTATTCTCTCTTCTTCTCTTCTCTTTCTTTCTTCTCCCTCACCTTGCCTCCATTGCTGCCGCCTCTTTCCCCACGACCACCAGCAGTCTCCCATGCCGTCACCATCTCTGGCAGCAACGACACAAATCTCCAAACACCCCTCCCCGTCACCCCTCGCGGCAGCAACCGAGCAGCAGCCTCGCCATGGCTGCTGCCTCATTTTTTGGCCGAGAAAACCGACAACCATGGCCATGGCTGCCGAGCTCCAGCCCATCCATGGCTGCCGAGCTCCAATCACCATGATTGTTGTCGTCGCCGAGCATGTCCCGAGCTTTTCTTCTTCATCTTCCTTTCTTTTAATTTTTCCGGCGAGGGTATGTATATATATATATATATATACATATATATATATATATATATGTATATACACGTGTATATAGGTATAAACATATGTTATATACATATATATACGCGTATATATAGCATACATGTATATATATATACATATATATATATATATGTTTGAATAAAGTAATAAAAAACCCTAATTATGCATGTGTATATACTATGTATATGCTGTGTATATACGTGTATACATGGGTATATTAGATATATATGACTATATGTATATATGTATATTTTATTTTTTTTATTTTTCAGGCAGAATATATTTCTCGTTATTTTCTATTATTTATTTTTTTTATTTTTTCGGACAATATATATATTTTCTTGGTTTTTTCGTGTGTATATATATATATATATATATATATATATATATATATATATATATATATATTTCGTTTTTTTTATTGTTGTTGTTATTTTATTTTTCGGACAGTTTCTTTTGTTATTTATTTTTATTATTTTTTCGGATGATTATGTATATATATATAGGAATTTCATTTTCTATGTATATTATGTATATATGTATACATATAGACCGGTTCTATATATATAAATATATATATATATATGTATATTTTTGGATTTAAATAAGTATATGGTTGATTTTGTTTCTTTTGTTGTTCATCATGTTCTTGATTATTTCTTCATTTTTCATACTTTAATCATGTGTTTTGTTAAGTTGTTAATATAGAAATGTTATAGTTCAATCATTTTGCTTCTTAAATCTTGGTTGTAATGTTGGTAGATTTAAATTGAATTTTAGATGATTATTGAGTTTAGTAGATTAAATTTGTTTCTTTATTTTGCTTAATTCTAAAATTCGGATTTTAATTACAGAATTAAAATAGTTGGTTTAATATGTTAAGTTTATCTAATTTGAATTTAAGTGATTTGAAGTTATTTGTTTGTTATTGTTGATGAATCTGGAATTTTTAGGTTATTAAAAATAATGTTGTTCTTGGTTGTTCATCATGTTGTTAGAATTATTGTTAAAGTTGTTTAAGAATTGTTTAAAATTGCTATATTTTGGTTGTTTGATTTAGATGAATTGGTTATAGCTAACAAGGTTAGAATAGTAATTTTCAATAATTTTGGGGGTATTTTGGTCATTAATTTGTAGTCAATTATTTGAATTAAAGTTATTTTTGTCCATTAGTTATTTAATTATTGTTAAATTAAAGTGGAAGACAAAACAAAAGATAGTGGTAATAAAAGTATTAATAGAATATATATAATGGAGAATAAAACATAACATAGTGGAATTAAAAGTGGGATTAAAATAAAAAGAAAGTGGAAGTCTTACTTTTAGTTTTTTAATTAATAATGGTTTATTTTTAATTAAAAGGGGACCTTGAGTCTTGTGTATATAAGTGAGAATCATATTTCATTTAGGGGAGGAGAAGAAAAAATTTGAGAGAGAAGAATCTGAAAAAAAAAATCTTAAAGAGTGTTAGCAAATAGTAAAAAAAAAACAAAAAAAAAACAAAAAAAAATCTGAAAAAATTAGTCTTCCATTTTTTACAAATCTTATTCTGAAGTTCAATTCTGGTTATTAATTCTTATTGCTTAAATCCGGATACTGGGTATTTTGAGGTTGCTGTTGCTGTGATATTGCTGTGTTGATCACCGGTATTTCTTTTATTTCCAATATCAGGTACATACCTAATCATGTTTAAATAATAAGATGAATACATGGGAAAGATGAAAATTTTGTTAAAATTTTAAATAGTTTCTATTTCTATTTTCTTTTACGGATTATGTTTCAATAAATTCCATATTAATATTCTGTAAGTTTTGTGATAACTTTAAATAATTAAGCTTTGTTGTAGCAATAATAATTCACTTCTAAAAATGGTTATTAAATAGTATAGTTATAAATACGTTTATTAATATTCAAATTGTTTAGGAAGAATGAATTACTCTTTTGTTAATCAAATTAATTAGAACTTCTCTAATATCGTCTTTAATAAACTAAGTTGTTAATATGTAGTTAAGTTTAACAAAAATGCGAATTTTAATTATTTTGCGTAAATTAGGCATTTAGGTACGATTTGAGTTTTCAATAATACAAGAATGGTTTCTTCAAGTTCATCAAATCTCCCAATATAGATGTAATTAATTAAGGTTGATTATGGTTTCGAAAAATAGTTGTAAATAGTTAATATCATGGGTTTAAGTTAAAAAATAGTATAAAAAAAAAGTTAAAAATATGAGTCTAAATTAGTTATAAGATTGGTTTAGTTTGTACAAATATTAGTTGTTGGTTTTGCACTTTTATTTTTAGTTTTAATTTAAGTACTGGTTATTTTTTTAAAAAAAAAATTTCCAAACGTAGTAAATAAAAATATTTTTTTTTAGTATGTAATCAATTAGGATATTTGCCCCTCAAATTAAAAAAAAAAACGAATTTAAATAAAAATTACAATTGATTTGTGATTTCTGTTTTTTTTTTTTACCTAGCTTTGAATAATTGGAATAAATAATTTTATCATATAAACTTTAATATTGTTATAATTTTGATAGTTTTTTTTGAATAAATGATTTTATTGGTTTTTCTTTTTTATATATTCAAGTTTTTAATATTATTCTAAATTAGCTTTTTTTTATTATTAAGTTGTGAAATTTCGTATTTAATAAAATAATAAAATAATAATAATAATAAATTAATAAATAAAACAATTTCGAAAAAAAAAATTTTGTTTAAACATAGATTAAAATCTGTTTCATTAAGTTTTTTTGTCATAAATAAGATAAGTATTGCATTTTTAATTTCTAAATTATTTATGAGATTTCTTTATTTATAAAAAACTAAAAAATAGGAAATGTAGTCATTTTAGAATTATATTGTTAATAAAATGAGATGAGCCTCGCCGCACTAAATACACAATTGCGGGGCCCTCAAATTAATTGTAAAGACTTAGACTCGGGAAGACCGTTTAATGAATTTTACGGTCTTTCCCAAAGTTAATAAAGATGATAGAACCCTTAGGCACGATTTGTAAATAAATTACTTTCCTAAATACGGGTGCGCATTTATGTGACCCAAATCTTACTCTCGGCGAAACTGAAATGCATTATAGTCACAGGCGTATCGGTTGCGGTGTGACTCGAAATGTGTTTTCGTGACGTCGCAATTCTTCTAAAATTAAAAGGCGGAACATTAAAAGCATCTAGTTAAAATATAAAAAGAAATCAGATAAAAGCAAAAATGACAGTTGAGCGACCGTGCTAAAACCACGGAATTCGGGAGTGCCTAACACCTTCTCCCGGTTAACATAATTCCTTATCCGGATTTCTAGTTTTGCGGACTATTTAAACAGAGTCAATTTCCTCGAATTCAGGATTAACCGGTGACTTGGGACACCATTATCTTCACAAGTGGCAACTCTGAAACTCTAAATAAAATCCCGTTTCGATTGTCCTTAAAGTGGAAAAACTCCTTCACTGATTATTATTATATTCCTTCTCGGGGTGTAGTATTAAACAGTGGCACATTTACATTTATACGTTATGTGTGGTAAAAAAGGGAGGTGTGACAGCTCTGGCGACTCTGCTGGGGAAAAGTAACCCAGAACTTCGGTTCGGGGTTTAAGAATTCGAGCTCAGTAAAATTGCTATTTTTGCTTATATCTGATTTCATTATATGTTTTGATTAATGTGCTACATGATTACCGCTTTGATATTGCGTGAATTGTATATATAAAACTGTGCCGAAAACCCTTCTCTTCTTATCTCTGGGGATGTGCTTACTGGTTGAGACTCCCCTTTCTGTTAGTGTCAATACCAAAAATAAGAAAAAGAGGCCGGACATGTTACAAAGCCGATTGACTCCGCGGGTCACCGGTACGTAGCCCCCTCCTCGATCCGAGTTGTCCGCTCGGGTACACGGTCTAGCACCATATGAAAACTTCGGGATATTGAACCTAGGTCTAGGACGTTTATTTGCATCATATCTGACTTAGGGGACTCAACATAGGGGTTGGGTCCGTCTAGGACAGGTGACCCGGTAATTAAGACCAAGCATATTATGTGTTGCATTTTTAATTGTCCTTGATCATTATGCGGACCGGCAAAAATCCCAAGGGTAGAAAAATTATTGAAAAAAAAAGAGAGAAATAAGAGTTAGTGAAAATGGGTATCAAAAAAAAAAAATTGAAAAAATGGTTTTGTTGTTGAAATAAATTGGTCGATTAATCTGACCGAACTACGCAGGTTTGATTCTCGCCATTAGGTGGGATACGTAGGCAACCCTCATCGGGTCCAACCACCCCTTTTAAAAATTCAAAAAAAAATGTGTATTTAGTTTTAAATAAATTGAAAGTGATGTTGTTTTTTGAAAATAGCCGAATGTTCCGAAAGGACACCGGAAGGCTGTTTTTGCAAAAATGGCCACTTTGAAATCTTTTCCTTTTGAATAATAGCCTTGAAATACCCTTGTGGAAATGTTGAAAGGCACACCTTTAAAAATCAAAAAATGTGTGTTTAATTTTGTCAATAAAATCAAAGTGACGCTGTTTTTGAAAATAGCCGAATGTTCCAAAACGACGCCGGAAGGTTGTTTTTTGCAAAAATAGCCACTTTGAATCATTTTTAAATTTGCGGGCGCAGCCTTGAAATATTCCTTGTGGAAATGTTGCAAGGCCATAGCCGCAAAATCAAGTCCGGGTTCACACCCTTTTTGCAAAAATAACCAAAAAATGTCAAATTTTTGATTTTGTTATAAATAAGTCGGGTGATGTTATTCTTGCTTAAAATAAGCCGAATGTCCCTCAAAAGGACGCCGGAAGGCCGTTTTTGCAAGAATAGCCACTTTGAATCATTTTAAATAATGTGCGGGCATAGCCTTGAAATATTCCCTCGCGGCAATGTCGAAAGGCTGTTTCCGCAAAAATTAAGTTTGAGTCATCGCTCAACTTTTCAAAAATAACCACTTTATCAAATAAGCCATTACATGGCCGGTTTTTGCTGAAAGCGCCACATTTTTTGCATTTTAACTTCCTTAGTCCTGTTGGCTTGTGTCGGTGCTGAACGATGCCCCATTGGCCCCAGGATAAAAATTTTGAATTTGCATCTTCTTAAATAAATTTTGCAAAAATAGCCACTTTGTCTAATTAAGCCATTACATGGCCATTTTATGAAAAAAAAAATAGTTTTGTATTGGTTTATGGTGATGCCGAACGATGCCCCATGAGCCACGGAATATAATAAAAAAAAAATTTTCAAGTTTATCTTTTCTAATTAAATTTTGCAAAAATAGTCGTTTTGTCAAATAAGCCATGATGTGGCCAATTTTGTAGAAATAGTCATAATTGACACAAAAAATATTCTTATTTTTGTAAAAAATCTCCTACACAAGTTTGTAGTTGGAGTCGGCTTCTATAATTTTCTTTCAAAAAAAAAATCAAAAAAAAAAACAAATAAACATCTCTTTATTTCTTGCATTAATTTGCAAGAACTACGCTCGGTCTGATTCATGCGGGGTCATAATACGTAGGCAATCCACATAGGATTCGACCATTTCCATAACCAAAAGAAAAAAAAAATGAAAAACTACAAAAAGAAAAAAAAAAGGAAAAAATGAAAATGAAAAAACCACAAAAAGGGAAAAAGAAAAGAAAATAGCAAAAAAAAAAAAACAAAGGAAATCAATAAGTGGAATACCTTAACGCTAACCCGGTGGTTTCGTTTTGTTGATCCAGAAAGTTGAGGTGGTTGGTTGTGGTAAATTGGAAAGCAAGATCCAAGGAAAATGATAACCGGCATCGAAGCTGTTACGAGTGCTCAAGAGACTCGGGGTCAGAAAATTCAACAAGGGTCTAGTATGGTTGAGGAAAACAGAGAATTGAAACAACAAATGACCCAAATGCGTCAAGCATGGGCCAATGGCCAAGGACAGCCTTCTCATGAGTCACAATCTGCTATACAGCAAGAACAGTACCACTCTCCCGAGTACCACTCGTACTCGTTTGACCTTCCTGCAAACGTTGAGAAGCTTACCCGAAAGAATGTGCAGGAAGAAATGGCTCAAAGATTGAAGAGATTAGAACAACGGTTGAAAAACATGCAAGAAATGGCAGAGAATCTCAAGACTGAGTGGGTTGGTACCGGTTCCCGACAACAGCCGGTTGAACGGAACCACATGTTAGTAGAAGAAGTCAAAATATTAAGACAACACGTGGTTGAAATGTATCAGGCATGGATGGATGGAAAAGCACCACCCCCGCCACCACCTAGTTTCATGGACCCGGTCCTTACACCGAACCCGATGCCAAATATACCTGCCTATCGCAGCCTTTCTAGCCACTCGAGTAGCTCAATTACTCGTCCCCCAGCTATGCTTTCCCAACACTACTTCCATCCCCAACCCTACTACTCTCCCGGAGGCACCCAAAATCGTACTTTACCTTCCATTCCACAAAAAGCCTACCGACCCCCACAAACATACCAGAAACCCCCTGGGTCAGGTTTCAAGCCAAACAAGGCGTTTAGGGAGGAAAGGTTGCTGAAGCGAGAAAAGGCTTTCACCCCTATCGGAGAATCTTATGCGAGTTTGTTCGAAAGGTTGAATCATGTTGGCTTGATTAAGCCGCTCGCCGGATGTATTCCAAATCCTCTTGCAAGAAGCTTCGATCCTACTGCACGATGTGTATACCACTCCAATGCTCAGGGGCATGGTGTTGAAAGATGTTGGAATTTGAAAGAGGAAATAGAAAGAATGATTCAGGCAGGAATGATTGCGGTCCAAGACACTGGCACCCTGAACATTACACAGAATCCTCTACCTGCATGTGACGTTGCGCATTTTGTGGGGACGATGCTCGATGACGAGGGTGAAGAGATTTTTCTTTGGAAGCCGAGAACATTGAAATAGAAAGCGATCTTAATACAGAATTCAGTGGCTAGGATGCCATGCTTGTCAATTGGGAAGGCGCTCCGTCTCTTGGAGTTTTGGTGGTATATTTTGGTGTCATCTCTTTTGCCCGGGTTATTTCAGGGTTGTAATCCGGACGTTGTCTTGAGAGTCAAAACCTTTCTATCTTTCCACTTTGCTTTGTTTAGTAATAAATTTGTTTAGTGCTGTCTAGGTTTGTAATTCTAGTCTAGTCTGTTCGTTTTGTTGTTCGTCTTGTTGTTTCAACCCATCAGTTTAATACAACTCTCTGTTTCCCATCATTCCTAGTCATTCCATTTCTGATCACTTTGTATTTCTTCTCGTACTGACTTTAGTAACATGACATGCACATAATTCTAAGCCTGGTTTTTAAAAGTCAATGAAACAATGTTGAAGATGTAATGATACTCGAAAGAAATAAAAACATATTGGAATACTGTGAAGCCGGAAACAAGTGAATATTGGGGAAAGCGTGACATAAAGAAATGCCTTGGAAATGCATCATCAATTTAAAGCCAAAGGAAAAAATACCCCAAAGCTAAGGAACCATTCGTGGTATCGAGATTGTTGCCCAATGGCACTGAAAATCGTCAAATACCGAAGGCAAATATGTGAATCGGTCGAAAGGTGTTTAAATGTGTAGTTTGTACTTGGTAGGTCTCGAAGATTGGAATGACGAAGGCATTTTATTCGGCTATCCAAACACTTTATCCATTGTTATCCCTTCGAGCCTTATTATATTTTTCTTTCATATCCCTCTTTCGGAATCAACAACAAAATTGAGGATTGAGCGGAGAAATCCAAATGGAGAAACAAAAAGAAAGAAGAAAAAAAAAAGATAAAAGAAAAGAAAAAAAAGAGAGAGAAGAAAAAGAAAAGAAAAAGAAAAGAAAGAAAAAGAAAGAAAAAAAATCGGGAGAAGTCAAATCGCAACAAGGAAGCGATCTTATGGTCCGAACTACGTTTGACTTGATCCCGAAAGGGTACGTAGGCAGCCTCACTGAGGTTCAGTCACAATAAATGGAAAATCTAAAAAAAAATCCCCCAAGAAGGAAACTGGGGCAGAAGTTATGGTTGTCGAATAAATAAGATTCCGAAGGTTGTAATTTTAACCCACGATGAAATATTTTTGAGCCTTTATATCCTTTTTCTTACCCCATCCAAAAGCCTCCATTACGATCCAAAGGAAGACCTTCCGATCAATCTTCAAGAAATGCCGAGTCAAGCGAACAAAGGTCAATCACATCAGGGGCAACACTCCAGTCCGAACAAAGAAGAATGAAGGACTCAAACCACCGCGAGACTCCATGATGAGAGAAATCAAAATGAGAGAGTCTTATCGGTGAAAACCCTCATGGGCACCGTAAGGCGACGGTGAGTCGAGAGAAAGAAAGAGCAAATGATAGAGGCTTGATGGTGAAAACCCGATGGGCACTACAAGTCGACTAAGGATCAGATCAAGAAATGAAGTGTTGAAGACCGGTTTCACAGCAGAACTTTGCAACAAGAGTTGAACATCAACTTTGCTATACGGAGAAGGCCAAAAGTGCGTGTCAAGGTCGCTAGAGTCGGTATTCAAAATCCGTTAGGTCATTCGTCTGTAGGTTTCTTGTTAGGAATTGTATTTTCCTTTCTCTTCATTCTTCACATTTTGTTTTACCCTCCTTCTTATCGAGTCAGTCAGGTCATAACAAGTATAGAAATGATTTCAAAATTTGCCACCAAGCTTTCCAATTGCACAAGATGGGATTTAGCCAACACGACAATTGTCGTAGGTCGGGGAATGACAAGGCCGGTGATTTAAGCCCACAAGAGCAACATGTGCAATGAAGATCATGCAAGACACAAGGGTCGGCAAGGTGCCAACTCAAGGGAAAATATAGCAAATGGAAGTACGAGGTTCGAACAGAGAGGGGTATATCTTCTGACAAGAGAAAGACCAAAGGCTGTCAAGTGGAGTCATCAAAGGAATCAAGATCGAAGTTTGTGGGATCCGTCAAGAAAGGAACAATATACATACCTAAAGAGATGTGGATTTTGAACAAAGAAGAAGTAAAAATGGATAGTCGGTGAATAGGCAAGGCACCCGAGTGGAAAGCAGCCGCCATCAAGGTTCAAGGCCACAACCAACCACCGCATTTAAACTAACAGATTTTTCTTTGCTTTGAAACAGGGGCATAGATGTTATTGGACTGATAGAGCCAACAGTTTCCAATGGGCATAAGCTCATTTTGGTTGTGATGGGTTACTTTACCACATTGGGCCGAGGCAAAGGGCAAATTTGCACCAAATCGGCAGGGACCGTTCGTGGTATCACGGGTGTTGTCCAATGGAGCATTATATTTAACAGATGTTGAGGGAAAGTGCGTAGAGACTGCTATCAATTCAGATGCAGTCAAAAGATACTATGTAAGATTCCTTTTCAAATATGTGTTTTGTATTTTGTTGTGATTTTGGAATCGAAATGACGAAGGCATTTTATTCTCTATCCAAAGACCTTATCCATTGTTAACCCCTTCGAGCCTTAATGAATGAATTCTTTCATATCCCTCTCTCGGAATCACTCTAGTGCAATAAGATCGAAATTGCCAGAATAAAAAATGAAATGATGGAAAAATGAAAAAAAAATGAAAAATGAAAAAAAATGAAAAAAAAATGAAAAAAAAAGATGAAAAAATGAAAAAAAAGAGAAAAAGACAAAAATCGGGAAAAAGTCAAAAAGAAATCCATCTAACTTATAAAGTTGGATGAACTACGTCTGACTTGATCCCGAAAGGGTACGTAGGCAGCCTCTCTGAGGTTCAGTCACAACAAAGAAAAAATCCAAAAATTCCCCACATATTGAAACTGGGGCAGAAGTTATGTTTAATAATTCCGAGAGTTGTAAATATTTTTAACCCTCGTTGAAATTTTGAGCCTTTATATCTTTCTTTCTTAACCCACCCAAAAGCCACGTTACGGTCCAAAGAAAGACCTTCTGATCAATTTTGAAATGATAACAAATACAACGAAGGAGGAGCGAAGCGTCGGATAATACCCGTGGTACAGAAAACAAAATACAAAAGGAAAAAATGAAAAAAAGAAAATATAAAAAAATGAGAGAGTCTCTGTAACGACCCGGCCCGTCGTTACGGGAATTATCACCCCGTTACCTTGCACTTGCATATATTATGTTTTTAAAACAGTATTAGAGTATATCGGGTGAATTAGGAGTGATTTGGATTGAAAATGAAACAAATAGCATGTTTGAAGAAAGCTTGAATATGAAAAGTCAACCAAGAGTTGACTATTGAGTTAGAGTGCTCGGAACCGGATTCGGATGATTCGACTAGTTCCGGGGGATCAATTATGACTTAGGAGAACAATCGGAATTGAATTCGGAGGTCCGGTGTAGTTTTAAGCTTGAATTGGCTAAGGTTGAATTTTGACGAAATCCGGATGGTAGGTGATATTTTGATCCGGGGGTCGGAATGGAATTCCGACAGTGGCAGTAGCTTCGTTAGGTGATTTTGGATATGCCTGCAAAATTTCAGGTCATTCGGACGTCGTTTGGTCGGGTTTTTGATTGAATGTGTAATTTGGAATGTTTTAAGAAAATTAGGCTTGAATCCGTGTGTAATTGGTGATTTTGATGTGTAGGATGGTGTTTTTATGATTGGAACAAGTTCGTATCGTGTTTTGGGGTATGTTGGTGGTTTTCGTTGAGGTCCCGGGGCCTCGGGGTGAATCCGGACCATCATCCGGCATTTGGAAGCAAGAAGTGATCTGCTGTAAATTGCAGATCACTGGGCATAAAATAAGCCTTCGCGTTCGCGAAGGAGGGTCCCGCGTTCGCGAAGGCCAGGTCAGTAAGGCATCGCGTTCGCGAGAGCAGTGACGCGTTCGCGTAGGTTGGGGCCAGTTGGTCATCGCGTTCGCGATGGGTTGGATCGCGTTCGCGCAAGAGGAAAAGGTAAGGCATCGCGGACGCGTGGCTTCACGTCGCGTTCGCGTAGAGTAAAAATCCGGAGCCGGGAAGTTGGCCTTCGCGGACGCGTGAAGGTGTGTCGCGTTCGCGAAGGGTATTTTTGGGCAGAGCTTCGCGAACGCGTGATAGGCGTCGCGAACGCGTAGAGCAAATTGCTCTGGCAGTGAGTTTAATTACAGAACATTTCACATACGGGTTCATTAACCCAAAACTCCATTTTGAGTTCCAAGAGGAGAAATTGACGGGAGATTGCTGGGAAATCATCGGGGTTTCGTTGGAGGTAAGTTTTGTGGCTTAATTACATCATTTTAACATGAAATCCTTGGTTAATTCCCTGTAAATGGAAGATTAAATGTGGGTTTTAACCCTAGGCCTAAATTGAAGAAAAACACCGATTTGAGTGGGCAAACGGAGTCCGATTTTGGTAAAATTGATATGCTTAGACTCGTATTGAGACGAGGGTTCCAGAAATGTGAATTTCGTAAATTTTCGGAATGTGGGCCCGGGGCTCGGGTTTTGACAACTTTGGGAATTTTGATGTAAATTGAGTTGTATTGATTGGGTGTCGTCCCATTGGCCTAATTTGTTGTATTTCTACCGTATTTGATCAGATTCTACGCGTGCGGAGCTTGATTCTCGTGGCAAGGGCATTGCGGAATAGTCGTCGCGCTGTATTGAGGTGAGTAATAGATGTGGGTGATGACCAGCGGGTTCGAAACCCCGGTATACCACTTTGTGACGCTGTATCGCGGCGAGACACGTACTCTCTTGTGAGTGCGGGGTCGATTGTGATTGGGGACTATGACATAGTCCGACTTGTTGATACTGTATTATGATATTAGGCTATTTCTTGAGCCGTCGAACCTCCTTCTCGGATGGTTGTATATATATATATTGTGATAATGGCCACTCTTGAGCCGAGGAACCCCCTTCTCGGGCGGTTGATTATACATGTGGGCCGTGAGCCAGTTATTGGATCCCGCGAGGATCGTTATCATTGTCTTATCACATAGACATGCTAGTTTACTACTAGTCCGCAGCTATTTTTGTTATTGTGCTAATTCCAATCTCTGGAACTTGATATTACTGTTTTCCAACTGAAAAATGATAAAAGAGTTTTCAAAAACTACTTTTGAGCCTGCGAGGTTGTATCTGCATATTAGCTGACTAGTAGTGGATCGGGCTGCGCGCCGCAGCAAGATATATGTTGGATCAGACTGCACGCCGCAGGAATATCTCTATGAGATGTGCTTGGGCTGTAGGAGCCCCTCCGGAGTCCGAACCCCCACAGTGAGCACGGGTACCCAAAATTGGAGTCGGGCTACACGCCGTAGCGGTCATATCATGCATTGCATTGCATTTAGCTACATCTGCTAGGTGTTATGCTATTTATTGGTATTTGTTGGAACAGGTACAGTGAAGATTGATTCTATGACAGGGTAGCCGATTATAGCTTTACATAGTGCTTTATTGCGGATTTCTTATCTGCGTTGTCTTACCCTTGTTTATTACCACTGAGTCTGGCAGTACTCATTTTACTCCCTGCACCTTGTGTGCAGATCCAGGTACCTCTCAGCAGTGATCCAGTAGCCGTGCGAGGCGACGTTTGTGGATATTCGAGGTAGCTGCAGAGTCCGCAGGACCCGATATTCCTTCCTACTGTCTTTTGATTTTGTATTGACATTTCTTTCCGCACTTGGTATTCTTGTAAACCTTTTATACTCATGTTCAGTAGAGGCTCATGACTCTTGACCCTTGGTCTATGGGAGTTGATGTATTATGGGACTTGGTTCCCTGTTTTCGTTATTTGTATCACTATTGCTTCGTGATTTAATATGCTTAAATGGGTTAAAGAGAGCTTCTAGCTCCGTGGTTGATATGGATTGGTCAGGCTGGCTTAGCAATGTGCTGGGCGCCATCACGACCGGATTTGGGGTCGTGACAAGTTGGTATCAAAGCCTAGGTTTACTAGGCCTCGTGAGTCTTGAGCCGGTTAGTAGAGTCTTGTGGATCGGTACGGGGACGCCTGTACTTATCCTCGGGAGGCTGCGAACCTTTAGGAAAACTTCACTTTTCTTGAACTCGGTCGTGCGATCTTGTTGTTCTGAGAACTGAATTTCTATATTCTATTCTCTCGCAGATGGCGAGAACGCGAGCATCGGGACGAGGTGGACGACCTCCATTGCCACCTGCTAGAGGCCGTGGGCGCGGTTGTGCTAGAGGTAGAGGTAGGACAGCTGAGGTAGTGCCAGCTGACCCACCTGTTGTACCAGTTCAGGAGCAACCCCCAGTGGTTGATGCTCCAGCAGCCCCAGTTCAGGGCCAGACTGTATCTATTGCTATTCCTGGTCTTCGGGAGACTCTTGCCCAGATATTATCGGTGTGTTCCGGTTTGGCTCAGGTAGTCTCAGCTACTGCTGCTGCAGCGACATCTCAGACAGGGGGTGGTCAGCAGACCCCTGCAGCTCGCACACCCGAGCCGGTTGTTCAGGGACTTCGGACGCCAGAGGCGGTCCCCGCTCTGGTGGTTGCACCGGTTATTCCCCCAGCTGCACCAGCTCCAGCTCCAGAGCATATGGTTCATGTTATGCCCGACGACGAGCAGGCGTCGTCTTGAGAGATTTGGTAGACTTCAGCCACCCCATTTCAGTGGCGTTGAGGGCGAGGATGCCCAGGGTTTCTTGGACAAGTGTCAGAGGATGTTGCGGACGGCTGGTATTCTTGAGTCCGGCGGAGTTTCATTTACTACCTTTCAGTTCACTGGTCCCGCAATTGATTGGTGGGACGAGTTTGAGAGGCGTAGGCCTGCAAGAGCAGCACCTCTCACATGGCAGCAGTTCTCTACTCTCTTTCTAGAGAAATATGTACCTCGGTCTCGTCGCGAGGAGCTACGTCGCCGGTTCGAGTGGTTGATTCAGGGCGACATGTCTGTGACTCAGTATGAGCTTAGATTCACTCGGTTGGCTAGGCATGCCACATGGATGATCCCCACTGAGAGGGAGAGGATCAGGAGGTTCATTGATGGCCTCAACTACTCTATCCGTATTCTTATGACCAGCGAGCGAGTTCTGTCATCATCATTTGAGCAGGTTGCTGATATGGCACGCTCCATTGAGGCGGATCGTCGCCGAGAGAGAGAGGAGCGGGAGGCCAAGAGGCCTCGTAGTTCGGGCAGTTTCAGTGGTGCTCCATCTAGAGGGCATTCCCAGCAGAGTAGAGGTCGCTCCTCTAGACCTCCTCATTCAGGCCGCCCAGAGCAGAGCGGAGGTTCTTATGGTCGTGGTCGACAGGGGTTTCAGCAGGGTCAGTCATCACTTATTGCCCTCCCAGCCCAGAGTGCAGCACCTACTTCTCCAACACCAGGTGCATGTTATGAGTGTGGTGAGTTTGGCCACATGAGGAGACATTGCCCTCGACTACGTAGGGGCGGGACTCAGCAGAGGGATCAGCCCTCCTCTTCAGCACCATCTCAGTCTAGTAGAGGTGGAGGTCAGTCTTCTCGTGGTCGCCCCAGAGGCGAGGAGAGATCTAGTGGAGGCCAGGCACGATTCTATGCACTTCCCGACAGACGTGATGCAGTTGCCTCCGATGCAGTGATCACAGGTATCATTTCTGTCTGTCACGGAGATGCCTCTGTTCTATTTGATCCAGGGTCCACATATTCATACGTGTCCTCTTACTTTGCACATCATTTGGGTGCGACTCGTGGTAGTCTTGATTTACCTGTTCATGTATCCACCCCCGTGGGTGATACGATTGTTGTGGATCATGTCTATAGATCCTGTGTTATATCTATTGGGGGTCTGGAGACCCAGGCAGATTTGCTATTGTTGGGGATGGTGGACTTTGATGTTATATTGGGTATGGACTGGTTGTCTCCGTATCATGCTATATTGGACTGTCATGCTAAGACAGTTACGTTGGCCATTCCTGGTATTTCTCGGATTGAGTGGCGGGGTTCGACCGATTTCGTCCCTAGCCGTGTTATTTCGTTCTTAAAGGCTCAGAAAATGGTTGAAAAAGGGTGTTTATCGTACTTAGCTTTTGTGAGAGATGTGGGAGCTGAGTCTCCTAGCATTGATTCTGTACCTGTTGTGAGGGATTTCCCAGATGTATTCCCCTCAGACCTGCCGGGCATGCCGCCGGACAAGGATATTGATTTTGGCATTGACTTGGTGCCGGGCACTCAGCCCATTTCTATTCCTCCGTATCGGATGGCACCAGCTGAGTTGAAGGAATTGAAGGAGCAGCTCCAGGAACTCCTAGATAAGGGGTTTATTCGGCCGAGTGTGTCGCCGTGGGGTGCACCGGTCCTGTTTGTTAAGAAGAAGGACGGATCTATGAGGATGTGTATTGACTATAGGCAGCTAAACAAAGCAACAGTGAAGAATAATTATCCTCTGCCTCGTATTGATGATTTGTTTGATCGGCTCCAGGGAGCTAGGGTGTTCTCGAAGATTGATCTTCGTTCAGGCTACCATCAGCTGAAGATTAGAGAGTCTGACATTATGAAGACTGCATTCCGGACCAGATATGGTCACTATGAGTTCCTTGTGATGTCTTTTGGGCTGACCAACGCCCCAGCAGCATTTATGCATCTGATGAACAGTATATTCAGGCCGTATCTTGATTCATTTGTGATCGTATTCATTGATGACATACTTGTCTACTCTCGTAGCCAGGAGGAGCATGCTCGACACTTGAGTGTTGTGTTGCAGAGATTGAGAGAGGAGAAGCCGTATGCCAAGTTCTCCAAATGTGAGTTCTGGCTTGAGTCCGTGGCATTCTTAGGGCACGTGGTGTCCTGTGATGGTATTCGGGTAGATCCGAGGAAGGTCGAGGCAGTGCAGAGTTGGCCCAGACCGACCTCAGTTACTGAGATCCGTAGCTTTCTGGGATTGGCAGGGTATTATCGCCGATTCGTTCAGGGGTTCTCTTCTATTGCTTCACCCTTGACTAGATTGGCTCAGAAGGGTGTTCCTTTCTTATGGTCCGAGGAGTGCGAGGAGAGCTTTCGGAAGCTCAAGACAACACTGACCACAGCACCAGTCTTGATTCTGCCGTCAGCTTTAGATCCTTATACTGTGTATATTGTGATGCCTCAGGAGTGGGCATTGGTTGTGTGTTGATGCAGGAGGGTAGGGTCATTGCTTATGCTTCTCGTCAGCTAAAGCCCCACGAGAAAAACTACCCTGTTCACGATTTGGAGTTAGCTGCTATTGTTCATGCCTTGAAGATTTGGAGGCATTATCTATATGGTGTATCTTGTGATGTATATACGGACCACCGCAGCCTTCAACATTTGTTCAAGCAAAGAGATCTAAATTTGAGGCAGCGGAGATGGCTTGAATTGCTTAAAGACTATGATATTACTATCTTGTACCATCCCGGAAAAGCCAATGTAGTGGCTGATGCATTGAGCCGGAAGGCTATTAGTATGGGCAGTTTGGCGTATATTCCAGTTGGGGAGAGACCCCTAGCAGTTGATGTTCGGGCGTTAGCTAATCAGATGGTAAGGCTGGATATTTCTGAGCCCAGTCGGGTGATGGCTTATGTAGTAGCTCGTTCTTCTCTATACGATTGTATTCGAGAGCGTCAGTATGATGATCCACACTTACTTGTCCTTAAGGACAGAGTTCAGCATGATGATGCTAGAGATGTCACTATTGATAGTGAGGGCGTATTGCGGATGCAGGGCCGGATATGTGTGCCCAATGTTGACGGCCTTCGTGAATTGATATTGGAGGAAGCCCATAGCTCGCGGTATTCTATTCATCCAGGAGCCGCGAAGATGTATCAGGATTTGAAGCAGCATTACTGGTGGAGAAAGATGAAGAAAGATATTGTGAGCCATGTGGCTCGGTGTCTAAACCGTCAGCAGGTCAAGTATGAGCATCAGAGACCTGGTGGTGTATTCCAGCGTATTGATATTCCGGAGTGGAAGTGGGAAAGAATAACTATGGACTTTGTTAGTGGACTCCCTCGGACGGCGAGGAAGTTTGATTCAGTTTGGGTGATTGTGGATAGACTGACTAAGTCAGCTCATTTCATCCCAGTGTGTACTACTTATTCCTCAGAGCGGTTGGCAGAGATATTCATCCGTGAGATAGTGAGATTGCATGGAGTTCCTATTTCCATTATATCGGACAGAGGTACCCAGTTCACATCTCAGTTCTGGAGGACATTTCAGCGAGAGTTGGGGTCACAGGTAGAGTTGAGCACAGCATTTCATCCACAGACGGATGGGCAGTCTGAGCGTACTATTCGGATATTGGAGGACATGTTGCGTGCTTGTGTCATTGATTTTGGTGGTTCATGGGCTGATTATTTGCCTTTGGCGGAGTTTGCTTACAATAATAGCTATCAGTCCAGCATTCAGATGGCGCCGTATGAAGCTTTATATGGGAGGCGGTGTAGGTCTCCGGTTGGTTGGTTCGAGCCCGGCGAGGCTAGGTTGTTAGGGACAGAGTTAGTCCAAGATGCCTTAGATAAGGTGAAGGTGATTCAGGAGAGACTTCGCACGGCTCAGTCGCGTCAGAAGAGTTATGCAGACCGGAAGGTCCGAGATGTGTCTTATTCAGTAGGTGAGAAGGTGTTGCTGAAAGTTTCACCTATGAAGGGTGTTATGAGGTTTGGAAAGAAAGGGAAGTTGAGCCCAAGGTTTATTGGACCTTTTGAGGTGCTTAGGAAAGTTGGGGAGGTGGCTTATATGCTTGCTTTGCCACCCGGTTTGTCGGGAGTTCACCCGGTGTTCCATGTATCTATGCTCCGGAAGTATGTCGGAGACCCGTCTCATGTGTTGGACTTCAGCACGATACAGCTAGATGAGGATTTGACTTATGATGTGGAACCGGTAGCCATTTTGGGTCGACAGGTTCGTAAGCTGAGATCTAAGGATATAGCTTCAGTGAAAGTGCAGTGGAGAGGTCGTCCTGTGGAGGAAGCAACTTGGGAGACCGAGCAGGAAATGCGGAGCAGATATCCACACTTATTTGATGCTCCGGGTATGTTTCTTAACCCGCTCGCGGACGAGCGTTTGTTTAAGTTGGGGAGAATGTAACGACCCGGCCCGTCGTTACGGGAATTATCACCCCGTTACCTTGCACTTGCATATATTATGTTTTTAAAACAGTATTAGAGTATATCGGGTGAATTAGGAGTGATTTGGATTGAAAATGAAACAAATAGCATGTTTGAAGAAAGCTTGAATATGAAAAGTCAACCAAGAGTTGACTATTGAGTTAGAGTGCTCGGAACCGGATTCGATGATTCGACTAGTTCCGGGGATCATTTATGACTTAGGAGAACAATCGGAATTGAATTTGGAGGCCCGGTGTAGAAATAGGCTTGAATTGGCTAAGGTTGAATTTTGGCGAAATCCGAACGGTAGGTGAGATTTTGATCCGGGGGTCGGAATGGGATTCCGACAGTGGCAGTAGCTTCGTTAGGTGATTTTGGATATGCCTGCAAAATTTCAGGTCATTCGGACGTCGTTTGGTCGGGTTTTTGATTGAATGTGTAATTTGGAATGTTTTAAGAAAATTAGGCTTGAATCCGTGTGTAATTGGTGATTTTGATGTGTAGGATGGTGTTTTTATGATTGGAACAAGTTCGTATCGTGTTTTGGGGTATGTTGGTGGTTTTCGTTGAGGTCCCGGGGCCTCGGGGTGAATCCGGACCATCATCCGGCATTTGGAAGCAAGAAGTGATCTGCTGTAAATTGCAGATCACTGGGCATAAAATAAGCCTTCGCGTTCGCGAAGGAGGGTCCCGCGTTCGCGAAGGCCAGGTCAGTAAGGCATCGCGTTCGCGAGAGCAGTGACGCGTTCGCGTAGGTTGGGGCCAGTTGGTCATCGCGTTCGCGATGGGTTGGATCGCGTTCGCGCAAGAGGAAAAGGTAAGGCATCGCGGACGCGTGGCTTCACGTCGCGTTCGCGTAGAGTAAAAATCCGGAGCCGGGAAGTTGGCCTTCGCGGACGCGTGAAGGTGTGTCGCGTTCGCGAAGGGTATTTTGGGCAGAGCTTCGCGGACGCGTGATAGGCGTCGCGAACGCGTAGAGCAAATTGCTCTGGCAGTGAGTTTAATTACAGAACATTTCACATACGGGTTCATTAACCCAAAACTCCATTTTTGAGTTCCAAGAGGAGAAATTGACGGGAGATTGCTGGGAAATCATCGGGGTTTCGTTGGAGGTAAGTTTTGTGGCTTAATTACATCATTTTAACATGAAATCCTTGGTTAATTCCCTGTAAATGGAAGATTAAATGTGGGTTTTAACCCTAGGCCTAAATTGAAGAAAAACACCGATTTGAGTGGGCAAACGGAGTCCGATTTTGGTAAAATTGATATGCTTAGACTCGTATTGAGACGAGGGTTCCAGAAATGTGAATTTCGTAAATTTTCGGAATGTGGGCCCGGGGCTCGGGTTTTGACAACTTTGGGAATTTTGATGTAAATTGAGTTGTATTGATTGGGTGTCGTCCCATTGGCCTAATTTGTTGTATTTCTACTGTATTTGATCAGATTCTACGCGTGCGGAGCTTGATTCTCGTGGCAAGGGCATTGCGGAATAGTCGTCGCGCTGTATTGAGGTGAGTAATAGATGTGGGTGATGACCAGCGGGTTCGAAACCCCGGTATACCACTTTGTGACGTTGTATCGCGGCGAGACACGTACTCTCTTGTGAGTGCGGGGTCGATTGTGATTGGGGACTATGACATAGTCCGACTTGTTGATACTGTATTATGATATTAGGCTATTTCTTGAGCCGTCGAACCTCCTTCTCGGATGGTTGTATATATATATATTGTGATAATGGCCACTCTTGAGCCGAGGAACCCCCTTCTCGGGCGGTTGATTATACATGTGGGCCGTGAGCCAGTTATTGGATCCCGCGAGGATCGTTATCATTGTCTTATCACATAGACATGCTAGTTTACTACTAGTCCGCAGCTATTTTTGTTATTGTGCAAATTCCAATCTCTGGAACTTGATATTACTGTTTTCCAACTGAAAAATGATAAAAAAGTTTTCAAAAACTACTTTTGAGCCTCGCGAGGCTGTATCTGCATATTAGCTGACTAGTAGTGGATCGGGCTGCACGCCGCAGCGAGATATATGTTGGATCGGACTGCACGCCGCAGGAATATCTCTATGAGATGTGCTTGGGCTGTAGGAGCCCCTCCGGAGTCTGAACCCCCACAGTGAGCACGGGTACCCAAAATTGGAGTCGAGCTACACGCCGTAGCGGTCATATCATGCATTGCATTGCATTTAGCTACATCTGCTAGCTGTTATGCTATTTTGCTGGTACTTATTGGTACAAGTACAGTTGATATTGATTCTGTGACAGGGTATTCGATTATAGCTTTACATAGTGCTTTATTGCGGATTTCTTATCTGCGCTGTCTTACCCTTGTTTATTACCACTGAGTCTGGCAGTACTCATTTTACTCCCTGCACCTTGTGTGCAGATCCGGGTACCTCTCAGCAGTGATCCAGTAGCTGTGCGAGGCGACGTTTGTGGATATTCGAGGTAGCTGCAGAGTCCGCAGGACCCGATATTCCTTCTTACTGTCTTTTGATTTTGTATTGACATTTCTTTCCGCACTTGGTATTCTTGTAAACCTTTTATACTCATGTTCAGTAGAGGCTCATGACTCTTGACCCTTGGTCTATGGGAGTTGATGTATTATGGGACTTGGTTCCCTGTTTTCGTTATTTGTATCACTATTGCTTCGTGATTTAATATGCTTAAATGGGTTAAAGAGAGCTTCTAGCTCCGTGGTTGATATGGATTGGTCAGGCTGGCTTAGCAATGTGCTGGGCGCAAAAAAGAAAATATAAAAAAATGAGAGAGTCTCATCGGTGAAAACCTTAGCCGGCACTGTGAGACGATTGTGAGGTTGAGAGAATAAATGAGAAAGTCTTATTGGTGAAAACCTTTCGAGGCACCGTAAGGCGATCATGGGGACTATCAGAAAAGAGAAAAAAGCAAAAAAAAAGAGTATCGGTTTGGGTCAAAGGCAATTCAGAGTCAGAATAATGATTGGAACGAACTGGGTCAGAGTTTAAATACATGGCATGGTCGGCGGAATCAGCCAGCAAATACCCAGATAAGTTCTGTCATCTCTCCAAAATACCCTTACCTTTCTTTCATTTTTTCTGCATTTCATTGTTTACCCTTTTGAGAGCTAACTACCAGCTCCTGATAACGGAAGTTGAAACAACACTGGATCAGAAAGGATAGAAGATTGGGGAAAGGAATAAAGAAGCTTGGCAAACATGGCCAAAGAAAAAAGAAAACAAAACAAAAATGGAGAAATGAGAAAAATACAAAAAGAGTCTGCAAGGGACAAGAAGTCAAAAGTCATGCAACATGAAAAAGCAAAAACAAAGGAAGCAATAAGAAGTGGGGACGGCAGATGCCAGTTGCCAGCAGTTTATATCTAATAAATTTTGTTTCATGCAGGAACAAACTGTCACTAATCACTTTAAAGTGAATATGACCAATGTGGAAAATTTAAAATACCAAAAAGAGAAAGTCTGCCGAATAAGTGGAGAAATTCACAGGCAAGAGATAAGTTGGTAAAAGAAAATACCAAAAAAAAGAGGAAGGTAACATCTTTTAAAATCTGCTCCCCAGTCCTTCGAATACGGGAATACTTTTTTGCATCGCATTGCACGTTTAATTTCTGTTAGGCGCCCACCTTCAAATACGGGAATATTTTCTGCATCGCATTGCACGTTTCAATTCTGTTAGGCGCCCACCTTCTAATACGGGAATATTTTCTGCATCGCATTGCACGTTTCAATTCTGTTAGGCGCCCACCTTCAAATACGGGAATACTTTTCTGCATCGCATTGCACGTTTCAATTCTGTTAGGCGCCCACCTTCTAATACGGGAATATTTTCTGCATTTCGCATTGCACGTTTCAATTCTGTTAGGCGCCCACCTTCAAATACGGGAATATTTTCTGCATTCGCATTGCACGTCTAAATTCTGTTAGGCGCCCACCTTCAAATACGGGAATATTTTTTGCATTCGCATTGCACGTTTAAATTCTGTTAGGCGCCCACCTTCGAATACGGGAATACTTTTCTGCATCGCATTGCACGTCTAAAATCTGTTAGGTGCCCACCTTCAAATACGGGAATAATTTTCTGCATCGCATTGCACGTTTAATTTCTGTTAGGCGCCCACCTTCTAATACGGGAATATTTTCTGCATTTCGCATTGCACGTTTAAATTCTGTTAGGCGCCCACCTTCAAATACGGGAATATTTTCTGCATCGCATTGCACGTTTAATTTCTGTTAGGCGCCCACCTTCAAATACGGGAATACTTTTCTGCATCGCATTGCACGTTTAAATTCTGTTAGGCGCCCACCTTCAAATACGGGAATATTTTCTGCATCGCATTGCACGTTTAATTTCTGTTAGGCGCCCACCTTCTAATACGGGAATACTTTTTGCATCGCATTGCACGTTTAAATTCTGTTAGGCGCCCACCTTCTAATACGGGAATACTTTTTGCATCGCATTGCACGTTTAAATTCTGTTAGGCGCCCACCTTCAAATACGGGAATATTTTCTCCATCGCATTGCACGTTTAAATTCTGTTAGGCGCCCACCTTCTAATACGGGAATACTTTTTGCATCGCATTGCACGTTTAAATTCTGTTAGGCGCCCACCTTCAAATACGGGAATATTTTCTCCATCGCATTGCACGTTTAAATTCTGTTAGGCGCCCACCTTCTAATACGGGAATACTTTTTGCATCGCATTGCACGTTTAAATTCTGTTAGGCGCCCACCTTCAAATACGGGAATATTTTCTCCATCGCATTGCACGTTTAAATTCTGTTAGGCGCCCACCTTCTAATACGGGAATATTTTTCTGCATCGCATTGCACGTTTAAATTCTGTTAGGTGCCCACCTTCGAATACGGGAATACTTTTCTGCATCGCATTGCACGTCTAAATTCCGTTAGGTGCCCACCTTCAAATACGGGAATAATTTTCTGCATCGCATTGCACGTTTAATTTTTGTTAGGTGCCCACCTTCGAATACGGGAATACTTTTTTGCATCGCATTGCACGTTTAATTTCTGTTAGGTGCCCACCTTCGAATACGGGAATACTTTTCTCGCATTGCACGTTTAATTTCTGTTAGGTGCCCACCTTCAAATACGGGAATATATTTCGCATTTGCATTGCACGTTTAATTTCGTTAGGCGCCCACCTTCAAATACGGGAATATATTTACGCACATCATGGTTTATATAGCTAAAAGCCTACACTGAGGCAGTAAAAAGAAAAAAAAAGTAGTTTGTTGTTTTTGTTTTGAGCGGGTTCAACTCGAGGGCAAGAAGTACCATTGAAAATCAAAAAAAAAAAAAAAGAAGAAGAGGAAAACAAGAAAGAAAATCAACAAAAAAGGGAGAGTGAGCATCTCAAAAAATCAAAGAAAAAGAGACAAGGAGAAGCAAACAAAAGCTAGGATAGGAATAATTGTAATTGTAGAATCATAGCTTAGAATAACTTCTTCATTTTACATTCCCCCGGTGTAATAAGGAGGTCAACAAGCAGTAACCGCAACAGCAGCAACAGTAACAACAAAAAATCGCAGTTTCATTGGTAGTCCCAGCTACCAAAATTTTCCGAACTACATTGACCTGATTCCCTTTTAGCCAGGGATATGTAGGAAACCTTTTGAAGCAAAGGTTCGGTCAAAATTTTGAAAAAAAAAAAAAAAAAAAAATTGAAAAAAAAAATGCTTCTCACGGAGTGCTCAAATGGGCAAAAATCGCTCGTATCCGCTCACTTGTCTTTGCACAAAAACTCTTCGTGTTTACGCGCAAAGAGGGGCAGCTGTGAGCACGTGATTTTTGCCCTATATGAGAATTACTCCCAAAAAAATTCAAAATAAAAGAGTTTTGTGTTGTTTGCAATATTTGTGAATTTTGTGTTATTTTTCTTGAATTGTTTGCATTTATCCGTGCATATTTATTTGTTTAAATAAATAAAATATAAAAATATATTGTATTTATATAAAATTCAAGTTTATAACTAGTAATAATTAAGTTTATTTTATAAAATCACAAAAATATGTATTTTTGCATTTGTAGCCCGTAATATCCAATTTGTGCGATTTTATTTTAATTGACGTCTAATTTTGTGTGATAATTATTATTATGAGTTTATTAGTGTTTTAAGATAATTTTGATTTTTTATAATTTACTCTTAACATTTTCTTTCATAATAAATAAAAATAAAAATTTAAAAAATAGAGATGATAAATCCGGAATTGGGCCTCTTCTTAAATTTTAAACTTAGGCCCAAACCTATTCTACCCAACCCAAAACCACATAACCCAAACCCAAGACCCATAACCCATGACCCAAACCCATAACCTATCTACTACACTACTATACACTATTCAAACAAACCCTAAACCTAAAACACACATAACACAAAAGCCTCCACCCTAACTATTCTCTCTTCTTCTCTTCTCTTTCTTTCTTCTCCCTCACCTTGCCTCTATTGCTGCCGCCTCTTTCCCCACGACCACCAGCAGTCTCCCATGCCGTCACCATTTCTGGCAGCAACGACACAAATCTCCAAACACCCCTCCCCGTCACCCCTCGCGGCAGCAACCGAGCAGCAGCCTCGCCATGGCTGCTGCCTCATTTTTTGGCCGAGAAAACCGACAACCATGGCCATGGCTGCCGAGCTCCAGCCCATCCATGGCTGCCGAGCTCCAGTCACCATGATTGTTGTCGTCGCCGAGCATGTCCCGAGCTTTTCTTCTTCATCTTCCTTTCTTTTGATTTTTCCGGCGAGGGTATGTATATATATATATATACATATATATATATATATGTATATACACGTGTATATAGGTATAAACATATGTTATATACATATATATACGCGTATATATAGCATACATGTATATATATATACATATATATATATATATATATATATATGTTTGAATAAAGTAATAAAAAACCCTAATTATGCATGTGTATATACTATGTATATGCTGTGTATATACGTGTATACATGGGTATATTAGATATATATGACTATATGTATATATGTATATTTTATTTTTTTTATTTTTCAGGCAGAATATATTTCTCGTTATTTTTATTATTTATTTTTTTTATTTTTTCGGACAATATATATATTTTCTTGGTTTTTTCGTGTGTATATATATATATATATATATATATATATATATATATATATATATATATATATTTCGTTTTTTTTATTGTTGTTGTTATTTTATTTTTCGGACAGATTCTTTTGTTATTTATTTTTATTATTTTTTCGGATGATTATGTATATATATATAGGAATTTCATTTTCTATGTATATTATGTATATATGTATACATATAGACCGGTTCTATATATATAAATATATATATATATATATATATATATATATATGTATATTTTTGGATTTAAATAAGTATATGGTTGATTTTGTTTCTTTTGTTGTTCATCATGTTCTTGATTATTTCTTCATTTTTCATACTTTAATCATGTGTTTTGTTAAGTTGTTAATATAGAAATGTTATAGTTCAATCATTTTGCTTCTTAAATCTTGGTTGTAATGTTGGTAGATTTAAATTGAATTTTAGATGATTATTGAGTTTAGTAGATTAAATTTGTTTCTTTATTTTGCTTAATTCTAAAATTCGGATTTTAATTACAGAATTAAAATAGTTGGTTTAATATGTTAAGTTTATCTAATTTGAATTTAAGTGATTTGAAGTTATTTGTTTGTTATTGTTGATGAATCTGGAATTTTTAGGTTATTAAAAATAATGTTGTTCTTGGTTGTTCATCATGTTGTTAGAATTATTGTTAAAGTTGTTTAAGAATTGTTTAAAATTGCTATATTTTGGTTGTTTGATTTAGATGAATTGGTTATAGCTGACAAGGTTAGAATAGTAATTTTCAATAATTTTGGGGGTATTTTGGTCATTAATTTGTAGTCAATTATTTGAATTAAAGTTATTTTTGTCCATTAGTTATTTAATTATTGTTAAATTAAAGTGGAAGACAAAACAAAAGATAGTGGTAATAAAAGTATTAATAGAATATATATAATGGAGAATAAAACATAACATAGTGGAATTAAAAGTGGGATTAAAATAAAAAGAAAGTGGAAGTCTTACTTTTAGTTTTTTAATTAATAATGGTTTATTTTTAATTAAAAGGGGACCTTGAGTCTTGTGTATATAAGTGAGAATCATATTTCATTTAGGGGAGGAGAAGAAAAAATTTGAGAGAGAAGAATCTGAAAAAAAAATCTTAAAGAGTGTTAGCAAATAGTAAAAAAAAAAAACAAAAAAAAAAAAAATCTGAAAAAATTAGTCTTCCATTTTTTACAAATCTTATTCTGAAGTTCAATTCTGGTTATTAATTCTTATTGCTTAAATCCGGATACTGGGTATTTTGAGGTTGCTGTTGCTGTGATATTGCTGTGTTGATCACCGGTATTTCTTTTATTTCCAATATCAGGTACATACCTAATCATGTTTAAATAATAAGATGAATACATGGGAAAGATGAAAATTTTGTTAAAATTTTAAATAGTTTCTATTTCTATTTTCTTTTACAGATTATGTTTCAATAAATTCCATATTAATATTCTGTAAGTTTTGTGATAACTTTAAATAATTAAGCCTGATCTATTGTGACGACCCAAAGGGTCATCACTTATTTTATTAATAATTTCGAGCTTCCGAGGCCTTGAAAACCTCATTCTATGTTGCCTCGATTTACGTGCACGATCCGAGCATGTAGCCGGAAAGATTTTGTGATAGAAAATATGAATTCTATGAGAAATTTGGATAAAAATGATATTAATATTGATATGGTTGACTTCGGTCAACATTTTTGGTAAACGGATCCGGACCCGAGATTTGATGGTCCCGAGAGGTCCGTAGGAAAATATGGGACTTGGACATGCGTCCGGAGTCGAATTCCGAGGCCTAGAGCCCAAGTTATGAATTTTTATGTGAAATTGTTTTTGATGTAATTATTAAAAGAAATAAATTAATTGACCTTGGTATCGGGCTCGTATTTTGGTTCCGACGCCCGGTACAAGTCTTAAATATTATATATGTGATTTCTGTAAAGTTTGGTGACATTTGGATGTCGTTTGAGATGTTTTGGACCTTGAGTTCCAAGTTAAGAAGTTTTAAAAATCAAAAGTATGAAAATCATGAGTTTGAGGCTTGATTTGATGAAAACGAGGTGATATTGGCGATGTGATCGCACGAACAAGTTCATAATGTGTTTTCGAGGTTATGTGCATATTTGGTTTGGAGCCCCGAGGGCTCGGGTGAACTTTGGATAGGCCACGAGATCAATTTTTCATGTTAGAAGTTGCTGTCTCCAACTGGGTCTGCAGAGTTCGCAAATGCGAACAATAGTTCGCAAATGCGAACTCCCCACTATTCTCCAGAGTTCGCAAATGCGAACAATAGTTCGCAAATGCGAACTCCCCCCTATTGTGTGTCTGTGTTCGCAAATGCGAACAATAGTTCGCAAATGCGAACTTGACCCTATTCTGCAGAGTTCGCAAATGCGAACAATAGTTCGCAAATGCGAACTGGCCACTATTCCGCCCGGGTTCGCAAATGCGAACAATAGTTCGCAAATGCGAACCTCCCCATATTTAGCCTTTGTTCGCAATTACGAACAATAGTTCGCAAATGCGAACTTCCCACTTTTGCCTTGGCTTCGCAAATGCGAAGAAATGTTCGCAAATGCGAACTTCCCACCCTTAGCTTATTTTTCAAACTCCAGAAATTGGTCGGGGTTCGCAATTGCGAACCCATGTTCGCAAATGCGAACACGAGACCTGAAAAACACGAATTTCAATCATTTCTTCATTTTTCACAAAACCAAAACACCCATTTGCGACTCTTCAAGGATTTCTTCTTCATCAAAACGATTGTAAGTCACTTTTTACTCAATTCTTTCAATTCCTAACATCATTAAACATGTTTTTCATAAGAAATCAAAGATTTTCATGGTAAAATTCTTGTTTTTGTTAGAAAATAGGGTTTTTCATAAATTGGGGAATTGGACCTCGAATTGAGGTCCGATTTTGAAACAAATCATATACATGAACTCGTGGGGGATGGGTAACCGGATTTTGGTACTAACCCCGAATTCCGACCATGTGGGCCCGGGGTTGAAATTCACTATTCATGGCAGAATGTTGTAAAAGTGGTATTTGGTCTTAAGAATTAGTTTGTTGAGTAGAATTGATGATATTAAATCAATTGTGTATAGATACAATTGGATTGGAGTCAAATTCGAAAGGAAAGGGCATTGCTACGGATTAATTCATTCGTAAACTTTCGAGGTAAGTGTTTGTTCTATCCTAGTTTGTAGGGATATGAATTTAATTATAAATATTGTTGACATAGAGATTATTGGCTAAATGCCGGTAACATATATACTATATAATTGGGATCGGGTGGTACGCCTACCACGAGATATAATTATTGATATATTTGGGAGCGGGTGGTACGCCTACCACAAGATATAATTATTGATATAATTGGGAGCGGGTGGTACGCCTACCACGAGATATAATTATTGATATATTTGGGAGCGGGTGGTACGCCTACCACAAGATATAATTATTGATATAATTGGGAGCGGGTGGTACGCCTACCACGAGATATAATTATTGATATATTTGGGAGCGGGTGGTACGCCTACCACAAGATATAATTATTGATATCATTGGGAGCGGGTGGTACGCCTACCACGATATATAATTATTGACAATTGGGAGCGGGTGGTACGCCTACCACAAGAGATAATTAATGTGATAGTTGGGAGCGGGTGGTACGCCTACCACGAGACATGAAATGAAAGAGGAAATTGAGACAAGAAAGTAAGGTTTATTCTGTTGATTTGATTATTCCGGATAACTTGAGTTATTGACTGTTATTTTAGAGCAGAGTATTTCTTTATAAATGTATCGTATATATACATATATATATCTATATTGCAACTGTACAGGTTTAGGTGGGTGACTGGCCTTAGCCTTGTCACTAGTTCGCTGGGATAGGCCAGGCACTTACCAGCACATGGGGTCGGTTGTGCTGATACTACACTCTGCGCTCTTTTTGCGCAGATACAGGTTACGGACAGCAGCAGCGACAATAGAGACTTGTGGATTTTTCGACTACCGAGACTACGAGGTAGCCTTGCAGGCGTCCGCAGGACCTGTTGTCTCTTCTATCTATGCTTTTCATTCTGTTATCTCATGTAATCGAGATAAACAGCTTGTATTTTCTTTCAGACCGTTATGTGTATTATTCTTAGAAGTTCGTGAGTATTGTGACACCAATCTTGGGTAGTATATCAGATTTGGATTTTCCTTTATCACATTTGACTAAGTCTTCCGCTGTAATTTTTATGTTGTTAATAAGAAATTAGTAATTAATGGAGATGTAATTAATATTTGGCTTGCCTAGCTTCCATTTAGTAGGCGCCATCATGACCCCGATGTTGGGAAATCCGGGTCGTGACAAGTTGGTATCAGAGCTCTAGGTTACATAGGTCTCACCACTCACGAACAAGCTTAGTAGAGTTTGAGAGGTAGGTACGGAGACGTCTGTACTTGTCCTTCAGAGTCTATTGAGTTAGGAAAAAGTCTCTCATTTGTTCTTTCTTGTCGTGCTACTTGATCCTCAATTACTGATTGAATTTCTATTCTGTCCTTTCGCAGATGGTAAGGACACGCACTTCTTCGTCCGCCGACCAGCAGCCTGAGCCCCAGACAGCTCCTGTGAGGGGCAGGGGTCGAGGCCGTATCAGAGGCCGTGGTAGGGGTAGAGCTCAGCCCCGGGCAGCTACCCCAGAGGTGGAGCCTCATATTGAGATTGATGAGGAGGTTCCGGTTCCAGCAGCTCCAGTGGGCCCAGCTCAGGTCCCAAGAGAGGCTTTGATTACCCCGGATCTCCGGGATGCTTTGGTCAGAATAGCGGGATTTATGGATAGCATTGCCAGAGCGGGTCTATTATCAGTTGCCCCAGCTACTTCTCAGGCTGGAGGAGGGGCCCGGACTCCTATCGCTCATACTCCAGAGCCAGTAGCTCCTCAGCCTCAGGCACCAGTAATCCAGCCAGCTGTGGCCACTCAGTCAGGTACCACAGCTCATGCCGGCGATGGAGCGGCCATGACTTCCGATTCGTTATGGAGGCTTGATCGGTTCTCCAAGCTATTTACCACTACATTCAGTGGAGCCGCATCAGAGGATCCTCAGGACTTTTTATTCAGTTGCCATGAGATTCTCAAGACTATGGGGATCGTGGAGACAAACGGAGTTGATTTCGGTACCTTCAGACTTGCAGGATCCGCCAAGACTTGGTGGAGAGATTATTGCCTGACTCGACCAGCAGGGTCCCCAGCTCTATCATGGGACCAGGTTTGCGGAACTATTTATGGAGAAGTTTCTCCCTGCTACTCAGCGGGATTTACTTCGGAGGCAGCTTGAGCGCCTCCATCAGGGCACTATGACAGTTACACAGTATGAGACGAGATTTATTGACTTGGCTCGTCATGCAGTGGTGATACTTCCCACGGAGCGGGAGAGGGTCCGCAGAAGGAGGTTGGCTTGAATCAGCCAATTCGGCTACAGATGGCTATGGGGGCAGGAACTCAAATCACTTTTCAGGAGGCGGCTAATGCAGCCCGCCGGATCGAGATGGCTCTGTCACAGGGAGCGAGACATGGATCAGATAAGAGATCTCGTAATTCGGGTAGATTCAGTGGTACCTCATCTGGAGATAGAGATTTTTATGATAGAGGCCATCCTCCTGGGCCTTATCAGTCAGCTCTTCAGGTTTCTCATGATGCTTCAGGTGATCGTAATTCTCAGCCACGCTACTCTGATCAGCAGCCTATCAGTGCACCACCACTTCATTACAGGTATTATTTTGGTTTGTGATAGAAAGGCATCAGCATTATTTGACCCTGGGTCTACATATTCGTATGTGTCTTCCTATTTTGCACCACACTTGATTCAGCCCAGTGATCCACTGAGTGTTCCTGTTCATGTGTCTACACCAGTAGGCGACTCTATTGTGGTTGATCGAGTTCATCGGTCATGTATTATAGTAATTGAGGGTCTTGAGACCCGTGCTGATTTATTACTCCTAAATATGGTGGACTTCGATATTATACTAGGCATGGACTGGCTATCTCCTTATCATGCTATTTTAGATTGCCATGCCAAGACTGTGACTTTAGCTTTGCCAAATTCACCTCGTATAGAGTGGAAAGGAATTTCAGGTCATACTAGCCGTAATGTTATTTCTTATGTTGAAGCTCAGCGTATGGTTGGAAAGGGATGCTTGGCTTATTTGGCCTATGTCCGTGATTCTAGTGCTGAGGTTCCTTCTATTGACTCTGTGCCTGTGGTTCGTGAATTTCCTGAAGTATTTCCTTCAGACTTGCCAGGTATGCCGCCCAATAGGGACATTGATTTTTGCATTGATTTGGCTCCAGGCACTCAGCCCATTTCCATTCCCCCATACCGTATGGCTCCGCCGGAGTTAAAAGAATTGAAGGAACAGTTGCAGGATTTACTTGAAAAGGGTTTCATTAGGCCCAGTGTTTCGCCGTGGGGTGCACCTGTATTATTTGTAAAGAAAAAAGATGGTTCGATGAGAATGTGCATTGACTATCGACAGTTAAACAAGGTGACTATCAAAAATAAATATCCACTTCCGCGAATTGATGATTTATTTGACCAACTTCAGGGTGCCAAGGTATTTTCAAAGATAGATTTGAGATCTGGCTATCATCAGCTGAAGATTAGGGCATCTGATGTCCCTAAGACCGCGTTCCGCACTCGGTATGGACATTATGAATTCCTGGTCATGTCGTTTGGGTTGACAAATGCTCCAGCAGCTTTTATGGAATTAATGAATCGGGTGTTCCGGCCTTATTTAGACTTGTTTGTAATAGTCTTCATTGATGACATATTAATATATTCCCGCAGTCAGGAGGAGCATGCGCAACATCTCGGAGTGGCCTTACAGACTCTGAGAGATAGCCAGCTATATGCAAAATTTTCAAAGTGTGAATTTTGGCTAAGTTCAGTTGCATTCCTGGGTCATATTGTGACGGCAGCAGGTATTCAAGTTGATCCGAAGAAAATTGAGGCAGTCAAGAGCTGGCCTAGACCGACATCAGCCACGGATATTCGGAGTTTCTTGGGGTTAGCGGGTTATTACCGCCGATTCGTAGAAGGATTTTCTTCTATTGCAACCCCACTGACCAGATTGACCCAGAAGGGTGTTCAATTTGAATGGTCCGATGAATGTGAGGCGAGATTTCAAAAGCTCAAGACAACCTTGACCACCGCACCGGTATTGGTTTTACCCACAGGTACGGGACCTTATACTGTTTATTGTGATGCTTCCCGTATTGGGCTTGGTGCAGTGTTAATGCAGGATGGCAAGGTTATTGCCTATGCTTCGAGGCAGTTGAAGATTCATGAGAAGAACTATCCAGTGCATGATCTAGAATTGGCGGCGATTATTCACGCATTGAAGATCCGGAGGCATTATTTGTATGGTGTAGCATGTGAAGTGTACACCGATCATAAGAGTCTTCAGTATTTGTTTAAGCAGAAAGAGTTGAATATGAGGCAGAGAAGGTGGCTAGAGTTGCTAAAAGACTATGATGTTACTATTTTATATCACCCAGGTAAGGCTAATGTGGTGGCCGATGCATTGAGTAGAAAGTCTGCCAGCATGGGTAGTCTTGCATATATTCCGGTCAGTCAGAGACCATTAGCTATAGATGTCCAGGCATTGGCCAACCGGTTCGTGAGATTAGACATTTCCGAGCCTAGCAGGGTGTTAGCCTGCACGGTCGCTCGTTCTTCCTTATTTGAGCGTATCCGTGAGAGGCAATTTGATGATCCTCATTTGCGTGAGTTGAGAGATACAGTACAGCGGGGAGGTGCCACACAGGCAAACCTAGATGATGATGGGGTATTGAAATTGCAGGGTCGAGTTTGTGTGCCCAATGTCGAAGGAATTCGAGAGTTGATCTTAGCAGAGGCCCACAGTTCGCGGTATTCTATTCACCCAGGCGCCGCGAAGATGTACCAGGACTTACGGCAACACTATTGGTGGCGCGGAATGAAGAAAGATATCGTTGCGTATGTCGCTCGGTGTCTAAATTGTCAGCAGGTGAAATATGAGCACCAGAGACCTGGTGGTGTATTCCAGAGGATTGAAATTCCCGAGTGGAAATGGGAGCGGATCACTATGGACTTCGTTATTGGACTTCCTTTGACTCGGAGGAAATTTGATGCTATTTGGGTCATTGTTGATAGGCTGACCAAGTCAGCACACTTTATTCCAGTATCCTGTCTCCTACTCATCGGAGAGGTTAGCGGAGGTTTACATTAGGGAGATTGTTCGTCTCCATGGAGTACCAGTATCTATTATCTCTGATCGGGGTACGCAGTTTACCTCGCGGTTCTGGAGAGCGGTCCAGCGGGAGTTAGGCACCCAGGTTCAGTTGAGTACAGCATTTCATCCTCAGACGGATGGCCAGTCCGAGAGGACTATTCAGATTCTTGAGGACATGCTTCGAGCCTGTGTTATTGATTTCGGAGGCTCGTGGGACCAGTTTCTACCATTAGCAGAGTTCGCCTACAATAACAGCTACCAATCTAGCATCCAGATGGCTCCGTATGAGGCGTTGTATGGTAGGCGATGCCGATCACCAGTTGGATGGTTTGAACCGGGAGAGGCTCGGTTGTTGGGTACAGATTTAGTCCAGGAGGCCTTAGATAAGGTCAAGACTATTCAGGAGAGATTGCGTTCAGCTCAGTCTAGGCAAAAGACTTATGCGGATCGCAAGGTTCGAGATGTAGATTTCATGGTCGGTGAACGAGTATTGCTTCGGGTGTCGCCTATGAAGGGCGTGATGAGGTTCGGAAAGAAGGGCAAGCTCAGCCCTAGGTATATTGGTCCATTTGAGATTCTAGACAGAGTGGGAGGGGTGGCTTACACATTAGCTTTGCCGCCTAGCTTATCAGCCGTGCATCCAGTTTTTCATGTATCTATGCTTCGGAGATACCACGGCGATCCCACACATGTGTTAGACTTCAGTACCGTCCAATTGGACAATGATCTATCTTACGAGGAGGAGCCGGTAGCCATTCTAGACCGGCAGGTTCGACAGCCGAGGTCGAAGAGTTATCCTTCTGTGCGCGTTCAGTAGAGAGGTCAGCCTCCTGAGGCGTCGACCTGGGAGTCCGAGTCTGTTATGCAGAGCCGCTACCCACACTTGTTTCCCGACTCAGGTATTTCTTTCTTTTGTCCGTTCGAGGACGAACGGTTGTTTTAGAGGTGGAGATTGTGACGACCCAAAGGGTCATCACTTATTTTATTAATAATTTCGAGCTTCCGAGGCCTTGAAAACCTCATTCTATGTTGCCTCGATTTACGTGCACGATCCGAGCATGTAGCCGGAAAGATTTTGTGATAGAAAATATGAATTCTATGAGAAATTTGGATAAAAATGATATTAATATTGATATGGTTGACTTCGGTCAACATTTTTGGTAAACGGATCCGGACCCGAGATTTGATGGTCCCGAGAGGTCCGTAGGAAAATATGGGACTTGGACATGCGTCCGGAGTCGAATTCCGAGGCCTAGAGCCCAAGTTATGAACTTTTATGTGAAATTGTTTTTGATGTAATTATTAAAAGAAATAAATTAATTGACCTTGGTATCGGGCTCGTATTTTGGTTCCGACGCCCGGTACAAGTCTTAAATATTATATATGTGATTTCTGTAAAGTTTGGTGACATTTGGATGTCGTTTGAGATGTTTTGGACCTTGAGTTCCAAGTTAAGAAGTTTTAAAAATCAAAAGTATGAAAATCATGAGTTTGAGGCTTGATTTGATGAAAACGAGGTGATATTGGCGATGTGATCGCACGAACAAGTTCATAATGTGTTTTCGAGGTTATGTGCATATTTGGTTTGGAGCCCCGAGGGCTCGGGTGAACTTTGGATAGGCCACGAGGTCAATTTTTCATGTTAGAAGTTGCTGTCTGCAACTGGTCTGCAGAGTTCGCAAATGCGAACAATAGTTCGCAAATGCGAACTCCCCACTATTTTGCAGAGTTCGCAAATGCGAACAATAGTTCGCAAATGCGAACTCCCCCCTATTGTGTCTGTGTTCGCAAATGCGAACAATAGTTCGCAAATGCGAACTTGACCCTATTCTGCAGAGTTCGCAAATGCGAACAATAGTTCGCAAATGCGAACTCCCCCCTATTGTGTCTGTGTTCGCAAATGCGAACAATAGTTCGCAAATGCGAACTTGACCCTATTCTGCAGAGTTCGCAAATGCGAACAATAGTTCGCAAATGCGAACTCCCCCCTATTGTGTCTGTGTTCGCAAATGCGAACAATAGTTCGCAAATGCGAACCTCCCCATATTTAGCCTTTGTTCGCAATTGCGAACAATAGTTCGCAAATGCGAACTTCCCAGTTTTGCCTTGGCTTCGCAAATGCGAAGAAATGTTCGCAAATGCGAACTTCCCACCCTTAGCTTATTTTTCAAACTCCGGAAATTGGTCGGGGTTCGCAATTGCGAACCCATGTTCGCAAATGCGAACACAGAGACCTGAAAAACACGAATTTCAATCATTTCTTCATTTTTCACAAAACCAAAACACCCATTTGCGACTCTTCAAGGATTTCTTCTTCATCAAAACGATTGTAAGTCACTTTTTACTCAATTCTTTCAATTCCTAACATCATTAAACATGTTTTTCATAAGAAATCAAAGATTTTCATGGTAAAATTCTTG